>PVJD01006394.1:0-99120 GCA_004026545.1 Mormoops blainvillei | reverse complement strand
ATACCATTGTCACCTAACTGAGGTCTAGGGTGATGTGCTAGATGTGCTTAGGGCGGTGCTTTTGAAATAATGATAGAAAAGGACCTCATTTTTACCTGGGAAAGGGAGTAAAGTTGCCAGAGCAACATTTCATGAGCCACCCTCACGTATTAGAGATACGTTCTTTCAACAACCAATAACACACACACACACACACACACACACACACACACACACGCTCTGCTAGTGTAACTGGATGTGGCAGATTAAGATGGAAGCAAATTCTTTGACACACTTCTTATGGAGAGTGGGGCCTCTGCCTTCCCTATAAATCTGGGTGGGCTGTGTGTGACTGAGAGGAAAGTGGAAGAAACGAGTCTACGCTGGATTTGCCCCAGTCTTTAGAGGGCTAGCAGCTTCTGCCCTGACCTCTGAGAGCACCACACCACCCATAAGCCCGAATACCCTGCTTGAGAAACTATGTGGGGACACCCGGAGGTTACATGGAGAGGGAGGGACCCAGCTGAGTGCGGCCTCCCAGCCATCCCTCCAAGGCAAAGGCATGTGAATGCAGCCTCTGGCCCCTCCAGATGACCCCAGTCACCAGCTGAATACCACATGCCAGCTAACTCCACATGATGCAGAGAAATCAGCCAATTCCTGACCTGTATACAATGGTCATTGTTTTAATTTACTAAGTTGGGGCATGCTCTGTGATGCAACTGTCGATTCCTGTAGGCCTGGACAGGGACAAATTCTGTAGGAACCTCCAAGCTGTGTTCGGAACGCTCATTCTCTTGCGATACTCAGGCCCTGTTTCTTGTCCTTAGCTCCTCATCGGACTCCCTCCCACTGGGTGCAGACCTTCTGGGGCCCTCAGAAGTACAGTCATCACGGGACCAACCAGGTTCATTAGACAAGTTTTAGCTTTTTTCCTGTTAGCAATTGTAGATACAATGGCTATATAGAAAGAGATACAGTCAATATGTTAGAGCTGATTCACAGTCCAGCCTGTACATCTTGTTATGCTTACTTTCCAGTTTCCGTAATTGCTATTTTAAAATAAAATAAAAAAAAGGTTGGAATATGAAGACTAAGTAGATGAAAAAAAGTAAATATTCTCAAGTTTTTTATTTTTAGAATTTCAGTGGAAAGAAACACTTAAGGTTGGGAAGTACATAAATAATGATGGTACATTAATCCTTACTTTTTCTTTATAGTCATTGTTTCTCGCTCCCAAAGTTAAACTCCTAAAGTCTGGGCTGCATTTCAGGATATAAATTCAATGGTTCCCAACCATTATTCTCCGTGAGAGGTATTTCTTCCTCGTTCTCTCTTTCTCTGCTCCTGCTGTAATTAGCGTCCCCAGCTTGGATCTGTAGTTGCTCCAGCTCTGAGTCAGATGCCAAGAACACCTTTTCAATCTGGTTCCCAGGGAGCTGGCATTGATGCGCTACACTAGGGCATCAGTATGGTGTTCAGTGACGCAGACTTCTTTCTATTCCGAGGGCTACATTTGACTGTTAATAGGGCATCAAGGAACAGCCTAATCTCCCCCCGCTGACAAAAATGAATGTGGGTGAGATGCTCCTAGATTCATGGCACTGATGCTCAGTGATCGGCTGAGTTCAGGTGTGGCGTACTGCAGGCAGGAGCTCACTGGATGCCAGATCCACAAATGGCCTTATCTTTAGATGTGGGCATGAAGAGACCTTTTCGTAGCTGGTAAACACAAGAAGGGTTCAGGAATTGCCATGTTCCATTTATCAGCTGATCTTGATTTTCTGATCATCTCACAGTAAGTTGTTGGGTGTTTGGGAAAAGCATAAAAAAAGACATAAATCCTGACTGAGGAAGAATTAAATGGGTTAGTTAGGACTTGTTTCAGGTTATAGAAAATCTTGGGTACTAACCAATCTTGTTAATGAACCAAAGTGGAGCTTGGCTGCCCATCTCCACCAAAGGCAAACCCTAGAGGCAGAGGTTGGTGAGAAGAGAAAAAGGGTTTTATTCGAATGCCGAATGATCTGGGAGAACGAGGGAGTCCCTGTCTCAAAGCCCATCTTCTGCACAAAACCCAGACAAAACCCACCCATCCTCAACAAGACCAAAACTAAAGGCAGTACCCAGAATTCCAACTCCATTTTGAAATAGCATCCTTGTATTTTGGAATGCAAGGCATCTGCTAAGCTGTCATCCAGGTAGCTTAGCTTGTTCCCAGCTGTTGTCTGGCTTCAGGCTTCCCCCTGGAGGCTACCTGTGGAGCTGGTGCACCGCTGGCCACAAAGCTTCTAGGGCTGTGAGGTCCTGTGCTCCCAGGTCACTGGTGCCTGAGGTTCTTTCTTCAAGGGGTCTGGAAAAAAAGAATTGCTCTGTCATTTTGAAGGTATGTTATCTTAGATGTACAAAAAACAAGACAACTTTAAAGGTAAAGACTGACCTTTGTCAAGGCAGTTACAGATCAAGGACGTGACTACTTGCCATAGCCGTCTTTCAGCTGGGAGTGTTCACATTCAGACGGCCCTGTGTGGTTGCTTTGGCTTCTGGGTTTGTAAGGTCAGCCATATGGGCCTCCCCTGAATTTGTCAGGTTTAGTATGTGGCCACAGAGAACGAAGATGAATACTTCACAGGTAAAGTGCAACCATCTGCCCTATCGGAAACAAAACTGAAATTTAATAAAGTGACTTCTTTTGTGCTGTGGTAGTTAAGAGAGGGACTTCCTAGATGTAATCCCAGGTGTTATCACTTAATATCTATGTGACCCTATACAAGTTGTTTAACTTAACTCAAATTTTCCCAACTTGGAAAATAAGATAATAGTAACTTCCCTGTATGGTTATTATGGGATTAAATGAGATAATATATGCAAAGTGTTTAGAACATTGCCTGGCATGTAGTAAGTGCCTAATAAATATCTATTGGCCTCTATGGCAATAGTTATTTAAGTGGTGACTCTTGAGGGGGATACCGATGGGAATTTGGAAAGAAGTGCTAAGGTATCAACAACAGAGAAATCCATTTACTTGGCTGAGAGGGAATAATGGGGGCAGAAATGAGAGCTGGAGAAGGGCATTGGGTGAGGACTGCATCCAGGGGAACAGAAGAAGATTCCCAAATAAGCAGGTGAATGAAATCAGGTTTCAGAAATTTTTAAATGGTTCCCGTCCAAGGTGAGTCTGTCATTCTTAAACATTCCAACAGACTCTCCTTGGAGCCTTTTCCACTGTTTCATGATCAAGAAATTCCCCCTTCCATTCAAGATAAACCCCTCGGGTTGTTACATACTCCCATTTTAGGTCTTCATACGGGATAAAACATGGGTAAAGTTTTAACAGACATGGAGAGAGAACACGGAGCTTTAGAGATGTTGCAGAGGGAGAGTGACAAGCCTTACTGACACAGAGACAGGGAGGAAAGGGTGGGGTCAGATGTAGGCCTGTGATAGTGAGCATAAAAGACAAGGGAGACAACAGTATCTCTGACAAAGAGAGGGAGACGTTGATCTGCTAGATAAGAAGTTGGATTTATAAATGTAATGTATTACCAGGGCTTTGAAAGTAAAATCAAAATGGTGCTAGAGTAGTAAAGAAGACATTTTCTCTTTCTCTCTGTCCCCAAGTAGATAAAAAGAAAAGTGAGGGGAAAATCTTGCAAACAATGGGAACTTTTAGCAATTTGTACACATTCTAGCAAGGCTTACTCATTAGAAAAACATAAAAAATGGGTATTATCAAGTCCCACATTTTGGTGGGTGTGGGAGTGGAGATTGACTTGACTTTGCCTCACAGGGACTTTGGTAATGAAGTGAAACTTCTTTGCAGCACTGCCTGGTCCAGTGAGCCTTCTACCTTCTAAATTACAGCTTGAACCATTCATGCCACCTGTGTGTAGCCACTTTAATAGCTTTTGTTTTTCTGTGTTTCCCTATGGAGTTTTTGGGAGACTAGTATCTTGTATATAATAAAGAAATTATATATATTTTATTATTAGTTTCAAGAAAAGACAAATTGGATTATCCAAATTTTGGTTGCTTATTAATATAACTGTGTGAAATGTAATTTTCCAAAACTTAAATAACATTATAAAAGTTATCTGAGGTTTTATAAGTACTTACTTTAACTTGCTATACACAGAACACCTAGTAATCATTTTGCATCAAAAATAATAAAGATTAAGGGTCTGCCTCTGAAGTTTGTGCTTTGATTTGGGAAGGGAAATACTCTACTTGCATAACTGATAGAAAATTGAAATCCTAAAGAGGCCTGTGTCCCACAGGGTAGATATCAAAAAAAATTGTTTCTTCTGTTCTTACATAAGTAAGATATGTCCCAGCATATTTTGCTTATGTCTTATAAACCTATCTTATCTTCATTATCAAATTGATGGCAAATAACATGTTTTTTTTTCTTTTACAAATAATAGTTGCTTAAAAGCTAATTGAAAATGAATGAATGAATAAATGAATGTATTATACTTGAGAAAATACATTAGAGTCCTGAATTGGTTCATGAGAACCATTGAGATATTATGTGGATTGATACAAATTTATGGATACAATAAAGTTGCATCTTATATTTTAAAATATATTGGATCATAATTTATTAATATGTTTAAGAATTTAATTCTTGCTTAACCACTTGACCTACTACTGTCCACTAGTGTCAGTTATTTAACAATTTAAACTGACACAATAAGTATGTAAATGAAAGCACCCTAACGTAGTACAGGTATCTTCCTAAGTGCCAATTATATGCCTCAACATTCCCTTCAATTTGAATGTGTAGTAAGAATCTAATTACACTGGTTTATAGCTGATGGAATTACAGAAGGAGAAGATTCCTCTCCTACATACTTATTAGACCTCTATAAGTGTTCCTTTGCAATCTGTTGCTATTCAATTACCAAGTAATAACTGTCTTAATGAATCTAATTGAAATGCTTATTTCAGACTGCTATCACACACAAAAAGGAGGCTTCACTCGGAATGCTGCCACTGGATGGGGCCTGACTTGTTTATCCAGGAAGAAGCTATTTCACTGGGAAGAGGCTCACACTGTGCAAGCATTTTCAGAGCTGAAGGACATTTCCTCCTCCATTGTTCATGTATCATAAAACTTAGACCCCTCCACGAAACCTTGTCATTCCAATCCATGTTTACACGCACACTTGTGAAGTCATTTGGCCTGCATTATACCTTATAATAAAAATATTGGTTTAGTTTTCCTCAGTGAAGGCTGAATAAGAACAAAAATTAAAATATGAAGACTATGTATAGGGCGCTTCCTAGTACCAGTGCTGCCTAAACACTTCACATACAGAAGCTCATTTCATCTCCACAAACTCCCTGAGAGGAATATAGACTGTTACTGTATCCATTTAATAATGACTAACTGGAAGATAGTTTATTTTTTGGAGAAGGGCAAGCTCCCACAGTTTATAGGCAAACAGATGACAGAGATGGTCATGTAACCCCGGGTCAGCTGGCTCCTACTGCAAAAGCAAGACTTGACATCATGTTAGAGTTTATTTAATGCAGCCTCTTGCTACCAGAAAACTGAGGCTACAAGCTCACACAGCAAAGGAGGGACTAGATCCTGAGCACCAGCACTGTGTACTTTGACCTAAAACAGGCCACGCTGTTTTAAAACAACAAAAACAGTTACAAAACAACAGTAACCATAAAAGCTCTTGAGTTAGATATTCTATGAAATATCCCCTCCACCTTTTTGTAACTTTTGTCTGGATCAGCAACTGGGTCTTAAAACTTATTTATCTCAAGGTGAGGGTAGAATGTATTTGAAGGAATGAATAAGAGAATAGCCCCAAACATACCACCATGTTTATTTACTTTAAGAGACTTAAATTTATTGGCCCAAACACAAAAGCAAGATTGAGTCAGGGAATTGCAGATGCCTGATAATTCACAATTTTTATGCAGATGCTCTGATGCTGCCTCATTTAAAACCACGCTTGGACAGAGGGTGATAGCCAAGGAGTTGCTGACACAGCCGTGCTAAGCCCAGAGACTCACTGCAAGTTCAGTGAGCCTCAGCAGGACATTGTCCTTGCCGGGCTGTGTCCTCATGGTCACGGTGATGGACACAGCCCACAGCCCAGCTTTGGGATGCATGCTGCATGGGTTTTCTTCTCCAAAAGTGATGATCATGTGGTCAGGTGACAGACACCTCAGTGACTGCAAAGATTTCTGGTGGAACAATGTCTCTATGGAAGTAACAAGAATTTTAGATTAACAAAATCTGACAAGAATAAAAACAACATTTTATATCTAAATTGTCTAGGTTTGCTGAAGCATCACCTTGTGACTTTCACAGGTGTGGTTTTTATTTTTAACTATCGGTCCATCTCAGCAGTGATTGGTGGCAGGGTTCCGGCTATGAATAGCCAGAAAGGGAGTTGCTCAGCCTGTTCTTGTCACATGTTGTCCTCTGGGCAGCATTCTTCTCATTTCAAATTGTGTTGTTTTCCTCCAGACACGCAGGCCGGTCCATGCCAATTCCAGGGGCTTTACAACTCCTCTTGCATTCACGTAGGAGCAGTTTTTAAGGAGCAATGATCATATCTATCTGGTTGCTAGAGTATGAAAATCATGGAGGCTCCAAACAGGGAAATAACTTATTTTTTTGTAGAAAGCAAATAACATAAGAATAAGTTATTATTTTTTTAAAGAGTAAGTTATTTACCCAAGTTCCTTCAGTCAGCCAGCTTAATCATTTTGAGCTCCATTAACATACCAAGCACTTTACTAGGCTCCCTGGCTCAGAGACGTAGAACCTGCAGATTTTGGGAAAGTCATGGTGGGGAACAGGAAACACACAAGGGACTTAATCTTGTCCTCCATAAACAGAAGAGATCCAGAACAAGTGTTCCTCTGGGCTCCAGCAGGCTGGGACCAGTCCTATACCAACAGCGAGTGTGTGCAACAAAAAGAATTGCCAACAATTTTTTAAGTCTAAGATTAAATTTTTTGAAAATGACTACTTATATGTATGGAAGGCTCATATGAATTGAAATTTTTTTTTTTTTTACATTTTAAATGTAGAATTGTGTAGGTGTATACTATAGGTATAAGGAGTAAATTTAATTGCATAGGTGGAAATATTTTTCCCACAAGGGAATATATTATATAGTATTTATAGAACATACACTACATACTGTATTCTTATTTGATTTTTTCAAGATAGTGGGTTGTTTGGTTTTGAACTTTTAGAGGGATTATTTACTTATGAAACCTGACTCTCTTTACTCCGTTGTTGACTTAAGGTACACTGTGTCAACAACGGTTGAAGTGTTTGCCTTATTTGTGAGTCATCCAAGGACCCCAGTCTTCAGTGCAATCCAGAGAGGGTTTTTTAGGTTTGCATACAAGCGGTCCACAGGCAGCTCCCTGTGCAGCTCTAGCCCTGGAGAACTGTACTTCGTCTCTTCCCATTCTCTGTCTCTGTCTCTTTGTTTCCTTTCGTTGCTTCTTGGCTCTTAATTTTCCTCTTAACAACTTAAAATCTATTTGAGACTTCCAATTTCTGGTCCAAAAAGTTGATATGGATAGAGTTTAACAATCTAAACTCTGGGTTTGAAGATCTTGATGCAAATGGAGAGGAAACAATCCCAGGCTATTATAAGAGACCCGCAGTATGAAGGGAAGCACGCAAGACTGAAGAAGGGTAATTTGTCATTAATTCAACACATATTTACTGAACGTCAGGTATCTTCTAGAGCGTAAAGCCAAGAAGGAAACAAATCCTGCTTCTGTGGAGCACACATTGAATAAGACAACTAGATAAAACACTAACAAATAAGAGAGTATCTGAGAGTGAAAAGCATTATGAAGGGGAAAAAGTGACAGTTGAACTCAGGAGGAAGGGGTTATTTCAAGTAGGAAAGGCTTCCTGTGAGATGTAACACTTGAACGGAGGCCTTACAAACTATGCAACTTCAAGGTAGATTACCTAACCTCACTAAATCTTTCCAGGGTAAAATTGGGTTAAAAGTCTCCAGCACTTAGTTTATTGTAAGATCAAAGGAGGAAAATATATATGAAGTGGTCCAGCAAATAGCTGTTACTGTCATTGACAAAATGCTGCTGTCAGGATCTGAGCAAGAAACTGATGACACACTCAAATCAGGGTAATTTGAGTAGAGTTTATTAAAGAAAGAATTTATAAAATTGTGAGCATGGTGTAGAGAAATGAGAAGAGAAAAGGGCAGTAACTGGGGTCTAGTAAGAGCAGACAGCACTTCTCACCTTTCGACCCACGGCGGGAGGACCACACTTTCTCTACACCCAAGGTTCTTCTGACTGATCTAATAATCAATAGACATGAGACAGATTAACAAGAGAAAATAACATATATATATATATATATATATATATATATATATATATGAATCCCACATACACGTGAGAGTCAGAGACCCCACATGCCCAAGAGCTTTAGCATTAGAATGGGAGTGTGAGCATATAAGACATCCTGAGCATATCCATGAAGTAAGGTGCCTTGAGGGCTTCAAGGGGCCACTGTACTTTTTCCAGCCAGGGCTGGCTGAGCCTTCGGCATCTCTCAGGACAACTGGTACAAGCGCCACAAGACTGGGTGCAAGAAGCAGCCCCACCAGAAGAAGCAAAAACGTGACCTGGGACACGGGGTTGCCAATACTAAGACTGGCCCCCACCACATACACACGGCCTGGGTGCAGGGAGACAAAAGGGAGCGCTGTGCCTTGAGCCTGGATGTGGGCAACTTCTCCTGGGGCTTGGAGGGCTGTCTACAGAAAACAAGGATGATCAGTGTTGTCTACAGTGCACCCAACAACAAACTGGTCCTCACCAAGACTCGAGTAGAGAACTGCGTGGTGCTCATTGATGGCACCCCTTACCAACCGTAGTTGGAGTCCCACTATGCACTTTCCCCGGGGCTGCAAGAAAGGGGCCAAGGAGGCCCCTGAGGAGGATGAGGTTTTAAACAAACAAAAATCAAAAGTAATTCAGAAGAAATATGATGAAAGGGGAAAAAATGCCCCCAAATCAGCAGTTTTCTGGAGGAGCAGTTCCCGGAGGGCAAGCTTCTTGTGTGCCTCGCTCCAAGACCGGACCGACCTGGCGCAACAGGTGGCTACGTGCTACGTGCCAGCGGACCAGGAGCTGGAGTTCTATCTGAGGAAAATCAAGACCCAGAAAGGGAGAAAAAAAAAAGGTCATTGTACAATAGGATGATAAGGAAAGCAAAACTTTGGTCAATAGAAGTCTGCCCTGCCCTATAGATAGGTAAAAAAAAAAAAAAAAAAAAAAAAAAAATCCCTGACGATGGCTTAGGCAAGACTACTAATTCAAATTCTTTTAGGTAGTTAAGGTGGGTGTGGGCCAGGCAAATATTTCTCTTGAGCTTGCCGCTAAAGTTGCCTTTAGCTCAAAACGACCTGTATCCCACAGAGGTACACCTTCAGGTAACTAACCCTGGACTCTCACAAACCTCAAAGAGAAAATGGAGT
Organism: Mormoops blainvillei; assembly: GCA_004026545.1. Classification (NCBI taxonomy): domain Eukaryota; kingdom Metazoa; phylum Chordata; class Mammalia; order Chiroptera; family Mormoopidae; genus Mormoops; species Mormoops blainvillei. The sequence goes on along the minus strand of PVJD01006394.1, from coordinate 89,632 downwards.
GTGGTTCCTGGCACTCGGAGGCAGAGAGAGCCATGCGGAGCAGGCAGTGAGGCTGAGGCATCACCCTGAGGTGTCTCAAGGTCTGTTATGTGCAGAATTAAAGAAGGTATGGTGGGGGACTACGAAGATGTGTTAGGTATGGAACCTGCCACCCGTGAATAGGCTTACAGTGAAGACTGGAAGATGACATGTAGCATATAGTTCGATTGCAACCTAGAAAAACAATAATAAGGGCCCTAAAAGGAGTTCTGAGAAAGGTTAAGGAGTTCTCAGGGGCCAGATTACTTCCAGCCAACAGATGCAAGGAACTACCATAGAAGAGGGGGCTGTGTTTGCCCCACCCCTTAAAGGAGAAATGGGATTCACACATGTAGGAAATGTGGTAGGAGAACCCTACATCTGCAGAAAATAGAAAATTTCGCTCAACTGGAGACTCTGGCACATGAAAGAGATTTAAATTTTTATCATTTCTGTGAATCTGTTCTTTCTTCATGCTCTGGTTTTGTTTTTTTTTTTTCTTTCAACCTATACTTCTCCCCTCTTGCACTGACTTTCTCATTTTTCTTTTCCAACTGCCCTCTTTTATGAGAGGAGAACTTGGGTGTAAGGGCAAATTGGAGTAGTGTCAGAAAAACACGCTACATGAGTATCAGAAAAACATGCTAGGCTAGAGAACTGTAGGGGCTCAGAACAAGCCAAGGTGTGCCTCGGGGGCTGAGCTAAAGGCAAGTTTAGCTTCAGGCGCAAGAGAAGCTCCTGCCTTCCCAGAAGAACTTGAATTACAGGACTTGCTCATAATAAGAGATCATCAGATATAACTTCTTTTGACCTAGATATAGGGCAGAGAAACCTTCTTATCATCTTATCATCCTGCAATGACTCTTGGAAGCCACCAAGGCCCCTTATCTCCTCCCCAGCTCAGGATGTCTCATATACTCACTCCCCCTTTCTCTCTCCAAACCTTTCGTGTATCCAGGGTCTCTGACCCTCTCATGTATGTGGGGTTCCTGTCCACAGGAGATTGAGTTTGATTTTCTCTGGTCAGTCTGTCTCCTACTGATTTGATTATTTGGCCAGCTGAAAGAACCAGAGGCCGTGAAGGGAAATTTCCTCCCTGCCTCACATTTTCCAAGCCCGAACTCAGTCCCATTCCAGGCATCACAGGATGGGAAATGATGGCTAATGATGGGAAAAAGAAACAAAATGACTACATGGCAAGGGTTATTTACTTTATCCCTTTAATGCAATTCTTCTGCTTCTCTTCCCATTTTCTGAGACCCGAAGCCTACTTTGCCCACTCCTGTGTATGTGGTCCACAATAGACCCTTGATACATACTTGTTTGAATGAATGAATAACTAACATTAAATGACTGAACAAACAGTCCTGGTTTCTAAGTGTGACTTAGGGAAATGATAGAAAATAATGAGGACCCATCACTGAGACCTTGTTTGTTGGGAAGGGCTTTGTATATAACACTAAAGAAGTTGGACTTCATTACTTACTCTTTTTTGCTATACAGAATGACTGAAGCTTTATAAGCAATCAGGAATATTTTCGCCACCGAGGCTGTTTTAGAAAGATAATTCTGATGGTTACATAGAAGATCAGTTGATGTGATACAACGTTTGATGTACAATACATCTAAGCTTTTGTTGCTTTCAAAAAGTGACAATATAAGCTTCAATGAACAAAGAGCTTTTTGGCTCAAACATAGATGTGGCTGTCTTAACTCTATTGCCTATTAATGGAAATACACTGTCCGCCTTTGTGGTCTAAGGGTTTTGTATGGTTTTTGAATAGAATGTGTCCTCGTGAAACTAGTGTGAACTAAATCTGTTCAGTTATTTATCATTTAAGTAAAGGATAAAGTCACAAGGAACACCTAGATCCTTACTGGCAACCAAGGTTATCTTCAAACTAAGAAAGAGGAATGGCCTCACCTTTTAACATTCCTGTGGGAAAGAGAATTCCTTGGTTCCTATGAACCTGATAACGCAACTTGAGGTCCAGCATTTTAAATAGGCATTTAAATGATTTTGGAGGCAATGTAGGACTTGAAAGGTCAGACTTGTAGAAGCAAATTGTTTTGCTTGTTTTTCTGCCATCTCGGTAGTGGGCACCTGATGGTCGCACCTTAACAACAGTCTGGCGCAGCCTTTTGGGATTTTTCTCTGTCAGAGCCAACTGAAGTGTGTTGGGCTACTGCTGAGGATACCCCAGGTCCAGCTATGTGTGCTTTTGGCACCTCTAAAACCATCCAAAGACCTTTTTGTTGACACAGCATCATAAATATTGACTATTTGCTATGGCATATTATATTTGACTGTAAATTTTTTATAGCTTCTTTCATTAAGTGGTGGAATCTGACCCCTGAACCTGGACCGGTCTTATGACTTGCTCTGACCAAAAGGGAGTGGCAGTGTGAGCAGGTGTGATCTCTAAGCCCCTGCCTAGAGGTCTTGGAGTTTCTACTCTCTCTTGGAACTCCGCACCTTGAAGCAAGCCTGGGGTAGACTCTGGGAGGGTGAGAGCCCGTATGGCGAGGAAGGGAGCTGAGGGGAGGGGGGGGCAGCTCTCCCAGACATCCTAGCTGAGGCTCAAGATATGTGAGGCCATCAAAAAAAGCCAGCCCACAACCAGCTCTACCAGGCGACTGACTTCAGAGACAACACCGTGAGGAGCAGAGGGGAGCTGCCCAACTGAGCCCTGCCCAAACTGCCCACCTATAGGGTTATGAGACAATAAATGGTTACAGTTGTTAGCCAATATATTTTTGGATATTGAGATAGACAGAATTCTAAAGATGTCCTCTGACCCCTAAGATTCCCATTCCCTACGAATCAGTCAAATAATAATATAGGTACTTCGGTGAAGGGATTTTTCAAATATATTTAAAGCCCCAAGTGGTCTTATGCTATGGACCTGATGTGATCATTTAAAATGCTGAAGTGAGTACAGTAAAAGCAGCACGGTTTCTCTGGCTGGTAGCAGAAGGGAATGTCATAGAGCTTCAAAGAATGAGGAGGATTTGTTACACCCTCGTTGGCTTAAAGATATAGCTGACCACGTGGCACGGAACACTGGCAGCCCCTGGAAGCTGAGTGGCTCCAGCTGACAGCCAGCAAGGGCGGTGGGACCGCCATCGTACAATCGAAGCTGAATTCTACAAAGAGCCTGAAAGAGTTGGAAGCAGATTCTTTCCCAGAACCTCCAGCTAAGAATCTAGTTCAACCAAGACCTTGAGTTCAGCTTGTGAAACCCTGACCAAAAACCCAGTCTGGCCTGCTCTCATCTCTGACCTAGAGAACCGTGTGCTCAAAAGTCTCTACATTTGTGCTAATTTGTTATGCAGCAACAGAAAATGAATACAAGTTGTTTTTTCAGTCTTAGGTGATGAATACATACACTAATATTTATATGGATGTCACAGAGGAAAGACAAAATACAGAGCACAAATTTCCATTCTGGCTGCATACCACAAACTTGCAGACAGCACTTTAAAAATACCAATGCCTGGACCCGCCCTAGAGATGCTGATTTAATTGATTTAATTGTTCTGGGATGTAGCCCAGGCATTGGTATTTTTGAAAAGCTCCCCAGGTGATTCTAATATGCAGCCAGAATTGAAAAGCACTAATATAGAACAAATTATATAAGGGTAGGTAGATGAGAGAGAAGATTTCTATCCTATCGCCCCATCCACTGTGAGATAACCACCTGGATGGAACATGTTAGTGGCTATCATGCTTTCGGCTGGCAAAAACAATATCTGCTCAGCAGTGAGACAATAAGAACATTAATCTCTCCTTTAATAGGAAGTATGAGGGGCTACTTGCTGAGATCAGCAACTCTATGTAGCCATCGAGGATGTGAGGGTTTCCTATCTCTGTGCTCTTCCATCTGCAGCAGGTGGGTTTTCCACCCAAGCCACTTTCGTGGCACTAAGAAAGCAGGTGCTGTTATGAGCCCCAGATGCCGCTCACTGCCGCCCGCAGGAAGGGAGCTTTCCCTCACGTACCTCCTCTCCATTAGGGGCGGAAACCCCCCCAGTGCCTTCTCAGACTTTGTCTCAGGTTCTGCTGGCCAGATTGGGTTGTTTCCACTTTCCCCCTGTCAGAGAGACTGGAAAAGAGGTACAGCAGGTCTTTAGGGCACTTTGTTCAACATCTTTTCGTTATAACATTGATTACATGCTGTAGGAACTTAACTCTTGTTTATATCAATTAGCCTTTGCTAAAATTGGTTTTGTTATAAGTCTTTTCTCTGCAGTTCTAAGGACGAACCTATTGACAATGTTCAGTGAAGACTTACTGCACTTGGCATTTTTATCCTCTGTAAAGTTATTCAATTGTGGTGACATATGTAAAGAAGAGCAAAGTACTCTGCCTCTAGATGTCTCTTCGTTCTCTGGTAGTAGGCAACTAATCTAAAACCAAGAGACACAGATCCAGTCATGTGATTAACATTTTCTACAATGGGGCCAATTTTCTCCCATCTGTATCCTAAGCTTATTTTCTGAGAACAAGATATTCCTATAGAATTGTCTTGGCTATTGACACTTGATGTAAGTTAGAACCATGGAAACACCAGTGGGAAAAAATATGATGACATACAGCTTGGCCCCTAAATGCCAATAAAGAAGTTGAAGCGGCATGAGATAAGAAGTTAGTTACCTACGGGGGAGTTCCCATAAGACTATCAGCTGATTTCTGAAAAGAAACTTTGCAGGCTAGAAGGGATTGGCAAGAAATATTCAAAGTCACGAGAAGCAGGAACCTACAGCCAAGACTGCTCTACCCAGCAAAGCTATCATTTAGATTCAAAGGGCAGATATAGAGCTTTCCAGACAAGAACAACAACAATGACAAGAAGAAACTAGAGGAGTTCATCATCACCAAATCATTATTATATGAAATGTTAAAGGGTCTTGCTTAAGAAAAAGAGAAAAATTAAAACTATGAAAAATAAAATCGCAAAAAAAAAAGTATGTATCTATCAACAATTGATTCCAAAAAGCAAACTAAGCAAACAAGAAGAACAGAGACAGAATCATGGACAAGGAGAATGTTTGGATGGTTTCCAGATGGCAGGGGAGTGTGGAAAAATGGGCTAGGAGGTGAGGGGGTCAAGAAGTGCAAATAGGTAGTTACAGAATAGCCATGGGCATGTAAAGTACAGTGTAAGAAATGGAGTAGCCAAAGAACCTATATACTCGAGACCCATGGACATGAACAATGGTGTGGGGATCTCCTGACAGAGTGGGGGTTGCTGTCTAGAGGCGGGGGAGGGCATCAGGACAGCTGTAATAGCATAATCAATAAAATATAATTTTAAAAAAGAATAAAATACTTCTTTACTCTCTTTAAGGTAGTACACCGCTACAATAGAGAGGAGGGGCAAAATCATTTTTTCAAAGGGAGAACTTGTTAAATTGAGAAAATTCACTTTTTAAAAAGTGGGGAGAGGGGAGGAAGCCAAGGGAACGTTGCGAAGGGGTGTGGTTTGCCTGCCAGCCCTAGCTGGCAGGCTGTCACAGAGGAGAGGATTTGGCTCCACTAATTATTTCATACGTTCAGGAGCTGTCATTACCATAACGCTCTCATTGTCCTCAGACCTGCCTGCTCTCTGTTCACCTACTTCCTTGCTTTCCGTTATTCTGGAAGAGAAAACAAAGGAGAAACTAGGGCTGTAAGTTTCTGCCTCTCTGCCCTTTGAGACAGGACAAGACGGAGCGGGTGGCTGCAGCTTCTCACTCTGCGCTCCCGCCCCGGACCTTCTGCCGCCTACCCCACATCCCGCTCAGCTGCTGGCTGCCGCCCAGGCCACTCCGCCTGGGCCTCAGGTCCGTTCTTCAGAAGCCTTTTTCATGCATTTGATAGTTCTAAGATTTCCATCGTTTATCAGTGGAGTCCCAGCATCTCCAGCAAAACAAAGAAACAAAACAAAACAAAACAAAACTCCCCCGCCAATATACATTGTTTATATGCTTTAGAAACCTAGGGACCTCCGAGTCAGTTGTAATCCATGCCATGTCCCTTTCAGTTCAATCAGACCTTCAGGGGGTTTGTTTTCAGCAGTGAGGAGAGTTCAGCTTTTCTTGAGGCCAAATAACTAAGTAAAGTCAGGATTTTTTTTTTTAACAAACTTAAAATCAAACTTAGAGACTTTCAGAATTTGTGCGTTTTAATGATTATAACCAGCTTTTCTTTCTAGATTCCTTTCTATGTGTATATTTACATTTAAAATAATTTAAATTCTATCACTTCCTTCAGTATGTTACTATTTTCATTAAATAAGTTTATGAGAAATATTTATGTAAATTAAGCAGACCTTAAGAGCTCAGCTGTTCCTACCTCTCCGGAGGTGGGTTGGAAATAATAACTTAGTAAGTCCTGAAATTCCAATGGACTTATTCAGGGCGGCCTTAACTTAGGCGGCCTGAAGAGGCCCTCAAGTCAGGTCGAATCTTGTTTTGATTTTAATGTTACGAGTTGCCACGGGTACATACTGACCAACAAACACCCAATGGCTTGGACTAGTGAATGGCCCTGTCACTCAACCCCTGATGTCATTGAACTGTGGAGCCTAACTCAGTTCCCAAATGCTCACTAATACCTGAGGTTTTCAGATTTGCAAAAGTACCCTAAGGATTCCATTTCCTTTTTACACTTTCTAAAGCTGTCCCCAAACCTGTGGAGTGCCCCTTTCAGAATGTTTAAAGAATTCTATAATCCTCTTATTTTGAGAACCTGATTTGCAAATGCTAAGAAGGGGGGGCAGAGTGCTTCTAGTATGCTTATTAGCATTGACAGTTGCAAGTATCCGGCCCCGCGCTGCCGTCTGACTTAGGGTAAAACTCTGAGTGGCAGTCATCAGATGTGCTCCTTCAACAGACATTTTCTGTGTGCTTACTCTGTGCCTCGCAGAAGACTGGACAGCTGAAGTCACCAGAAAACATTCTCCTCTAAGACGAAGCCTGCCTCCTATAGCTCCCCCAACCACAGGGGGCAGTGGAAAAATTACAACTGTGTTTAACTCCCAATATGCAACCCAGTTCAATATAAAGGAATTCCAACATGAGATATAAAGTGAATTCTCCCCTGAACCTCTGGCAGTCCACAGATGTAGATCTGGCAGGACACCCAGAAACGTAGAAGGGTACGATTTGGACGCATCAGGTGAGTTTCTTTTAACATCTCGGATCCAGTCTCTTTGGTTGCTTTCAACCTATACATCAACTCAATCCATGGATTTTTCAAATAATTGATTTGGCATGTTCATTATGATGGCCCAGCAGGTGACTGATTTACTCAAGGTTTTATTTTCTCACTGGATGTTTGGCACGTATCCCTGGATACTATAATTATTCTACCTTTTTTGTTTCTCCTCATTATACACGAAGCATTGGAGAGAGGCCATCTTTTCTGACTGAACACTGATATTCCCGTTCAGCCCTTTCATGGAGTGTGTTGGTTGGTACACAGGACATGAGTGTGAGAATAGGTGAATTAGCCCTGATTTTTCAGTTGGCTGTCATCTGTATTTTTCTAGCTGTCAGAGCCCCCATGGACCTCAGTTTCTGTACCTTGAAAACGGAAACAACAAATCTTGTCCCTTTCCAACAGAAAACATGTTGAGGACTAACTGAATAGGCCTCAAAATCTCAAAACAAAACAGAACAAAACGAAACACCCTAAGAGAAGCCAGTCCACACAACCCAAGTGATGACCCCCTCGCGGGTACCAATGGGTGAGCTCCTCACGGTTTCTAAATAGGAAAAGAAAACAAAGCCTCAGACCAGATCTGTGTCTGACTGGTGATCAATTGTGAGCCCAGCTGTCAACTGTGAGCCCAGCTGTCCATGAGGCAAAAGGGTAGATAAACAAAATGTACAAAGCACGTCTCATCTTCTAATCAGAGCCAAAATTCCCTGTGGAATTGCTGCATTCAGAGCAGCATCCTGACCTCTGACAGCAGTGATGGCAGCAGCATTCTAGACTGGTGCCATCCGATATATGGCACCTCGGTGGCTCTGTCTACATGCTAAGTTCTCAGAAGCCACACATGCTACCGGCTGCCGCACTGAACAGGGTAGGCAGAGGACACTTCTATCAGCACAGAAGGCTCCGCTGGACAGGGCTCGCCGACACCGACAAACCTTCTCTTTTACAACCACTCTAACTGGCCTCAGGTCCGCCTCTACAGTAGCATCAGGTGGGTCCTTCTCCCTCAAATGAAGAACGGTTACAAGTAATGGTGCATGGCAACACATGTCACATTTTCACACTTCCCTTCACTTACACCCAGCATAAGAGGCTAAGACGAACCAAACTGTCTGACAGTTACAAAGAGATTTACCGACCAGTAATCAATACCTAGTTTTAAAAAGAATCATATCATGGGATAGTATCTAAAAATAGTTCATTTTCTTTTGCGTGTAAGTTCCACTTGATGGATGTCCAGGGTTTGATCACCCCCATCCCCTCATACTGATTCCCATGCGAATTTAAGTTCGATTTTATTATAGGTCCAATCCTCCCTCTTTACGGTATCACATCTATTTGATAAAGAATGCAACATTGGCAGAGATTTGCTTTACATGTTATGTATGCAAAAAGGGTAAACATCAAATAGAGACCCAAGCGAAATGGCTTCAAGTGCATTGTTTATCACGCCTCATTTTATTGCTAATTTCATGTATATCTCACATCTAACAGGCACAGACCTTACACCCCCATAAAAAGCCTACAAACCAAGCTATTGAAAGAGTAATATTTAAGCACAGCATTCATAAAATAGGTAATAGAATTATAGAGCTGACAAGTAACATAAAACTGTCAGAGATATGGATGTCAAACCATCTTTTTTCAGGAGTGAGAAAACTGATGTTGAGAGAGGTCTAGTGCCACAAACCTGCTTTAGAGTGACGGGGTCAGGATTAGAACTCAACTCCCAGTCCTAGACACAGGGCTACTTTGGACACCTTTTTCTTTGCCCTCTCCTCTGACAAGGAGAAGGAAGATGACCTGGAAAGGGAGGTGAGAAAGTTGGCCTCTCTCAGAGGGCAGGAAGGTCAGTTCTCCTGGCACCTGGACAGCACCTCAGTCATCAGGTCACTGCCTTGCATGGGAGATGCAATTTCTTCTTCGCCTGCACTAGCACCTCAAGTGTGCCACCTGCCTTCAAAACTGACACACCCCAGAGTGACCTAAATGCCTAGTCAATGGGATTTCATGACCCAGAGAACAGGTGGCCTGTGCTGGTTAATTTGTGCCTTGACAATGTCTTCCTTATAAAAAGCTCCTTCTCTCAAATGATACGAAACTATTTATCTTCAAGATTCATAGTTTTAGGGGTCTAGGAGTCTCCTGGAAAGAAATTTGGCTCAGTCTGTAGCATTCATTATTAATTATCAAAGATGTCCACAACTGAAAAAGGTTAAGTCTGTCTATCAGAGGAGAAGAGAAAGATATACTTTTTCAGGGGAAAAAAAAAAACTCCACCCAAGAACCCGGGAAAACTGGTAGAATGGCCATAAGGTATAATAAGCACCAATTTAATAGAAATAGAAAATGTAAATAAGAGATCACAATGCTCAAGAAGCCCAGAAAGAAACAATGATGAAGCTATATTTTTCTCGTCTTTCTTCATTTGTTTAAATTCCAAGCGTTACAAATGGACTTCTGCAAGCCAGTGAGGAGACCCTCCCATCCTGCTCCCCAGCACAGCAGAGCATGGCAGCAGGGGACAGGCCCACACAGACCTCCTGCCGGGGATGGCAGGGCACCGGAAGAAGTCAGGCTCCGTGACTAGCGGCACTGCCTTGCTTCCTGCACAGTCGTAGTGGTGGCAGTTGCTAAAGGGGGCAAATAGGCTTTCCGTCAATGTTGCTCTCAAGAAACCATTCCTGCAAACTCTTCCTCGTATTTCTAAACTAGACTACGCCGTGGTAAGAACGAAAAAAGATCCCTGATACCCTGAACGTGGAAATACAGCGCCCTTCATTAGATGACATCGTGAAAGAGAAGGAAGACCAAGACAGGAAGAGGGCAACTTTTGCTTCTGCAGAGATGCTGCTGGGGCTCTTGGGGGGAAAACAATGTGGCCACAGAGGAGGTGCAGAGGGGCTTCAGCCAGGAGCAGCCGCTGGACTTGAGAGGACAGGGAGTGCTGCAAACACCCCCATTAACTCCGGCTGGAGTGGAGTGACGCCATCAGCCTCCACATGAGCCAACGACAGCAGCCACTAGCTCGGCCCATGCTAAGGGGAGAAACAAATGGAATCATAATTTTACCTTCCATTTCAGCATTTGGGGAAGCTATCTCTTAATATGTTCTACTCAGTTAACCCAGTAGAATTGAGAAATGCCATATACCAAGTGGCAGCAAATGTTCACAGGAAGCCGGTACACCAGCTATAATTTGGGACTTGAAATGACATTGGAAAACATGTGGGAATACAAATCATGAATTTTAAAACTGTTTGAACTAGACATGTGGACACATGGGCCACTAGTATGTTTGCCTGAAGTATGTGACTACTGGTGCGACGCAGTTCATCTGGGTCTCAGAGTCGTTTCTCAGTGTTTCAGGACTCTCTGCACATCAGTATTGGCCTCCCAAGAATGGTGGTGTGACCCTGCTGGGTAGGAAATATTCCAGGTAAGAATATTTTGGTGGATTTTTTTTTTTTAAAGAAAGTCACTGGTGTTGACTCAAAAACACTTTGAAAATATGATACGTTATAAAGCTCTTCAATATCAAAAAGCAGGATATAATGATTTATATATTTATTTTGACTTTACATGCGGTGTTAAAAACCCAAAGTACATATTATTTACACATCCACAATACAAGTTTACAGGATATCTATACATGTTAAAGTACTCTATAAAACAGTATAGAGCCACTTCACTTTAGGGTTACTTTTTATGCTGTAACATTAAAAAAGATACAATCTGTGTTTACCTTTGCACAAATGGATAAAGCATTTAAAAATTAAATTAACAGGATAGAGACTAGATTTAATGTTAGAAATTTCAACATAAATACTGATAGAACTCACATTACAAACTACAAGGCAGCACAATGTTACAAAATGTTATCCGGGGGTCACACAGAGTTACTGTTCCGTTTTCCGCGCGCCGGGATTAATATTGGGAAGGTGAACTCAGACATGTTTGTCGGCGGTGGACTGAGCAGTGCTTATCGTTGGTTGGTTTAATTTATTATTAATCTGTAATATTTTAGTTGCAAAGCTGAAGTGTTTCAAGAACAGAAGTTTTAACTTTTGAACTTCCAGAGATCTCAGGGAATCACATTCTTTATAAAACAATATTCGCAAAGGAAAAGAATAACTGTATCAGTATTCTACATTTTGTATAAAAATGCTCTGGTCTTCTGTCACCCATCCTCCCCCAAGTAACGTATATCATCAGCATTATCACAAGACATCAGTTGAGCTTATTCGTCTAAGTCAGGAGCATTCCTTTGCCTGGACACTTTCTAGATCAGGGTCAATTAACCACGGTGTGATGCCCAGCAGATTAACTGAAACAGTCACTGGGGCTGCCCATCAACAACTCTAAGTGACTTCTGCAAAGCTATGAATAAATGGCTGCATGGTTTCTGCAGGTGTCGCATTACCCTGGAAACCACATTTGACTTCACATTATCGCCGTTTCATCCTTAGGAAAGCAGGAGTGGAATGTCTATCATGGCAAAGGACGTAATGCTGCTATTGGGGCGGACTGTTTTACAATGACTTGTTCTAGGTTGTTTTATGATTTGTTAAAAAGTCTTTTCAGGTGCTGGTTGAAAAACATTTACAACTGGCGCTCAGTAAATGATGTGCTATACTGAAAACACTTGACATATTTTAGTACTTCTATCATTCTCATGAATAAGGCACAAAATGCACAGATTCAGGTAAACTCACATGTAATATTTACAGTATTTTGTCATTACCTGCATGACTTAGGAGAAAGTTCTCACATAACACAACATAGACAACGTGATTGCACCACTGGTAGGTTTTCAGACTGTGTCTGTTCAGCCAATTACAATTCTCTTCACATTTCCTTCGTCTTTAAAAAAAAAAAATTTAAATCTTGGCAGTGGGAGGAGTTAAAGGAAGAGGCATTTTACCACATGGGAAAAACCAAATACAATAAAAATAAAACCTTATTACTGTGTCCAAGGTTAAATAGAGTGACTTGGGTTTGGATTCACAGTGGACAGGTAAATTTTACTACCGTAAAATACTGTTGGGTGAATCAAGGATACCTCTTAACATCTCTATCTCCTTAAGCTGGCAAGACTGTAATAGAAGTTCTACAGAAATAGCAGCACACAGTTACTCAGAACTCTTATATTCTGGCATCGGGTACCCCGTAAGTCAATCGTATCGACGGTCAAATCAGCCTTGATTTCATTTCTTTCTCAAAGCCGAGCCCGATGGACTGCTGTGGGAAGTGGTTATTGTCTCTTATTCAGTCATGCTCAATGTAAACAACCCCATAGCACGGAAAGATGCAATGGGCACCTAAACAAATCCTAGTGGGCACAGAACACACACCCGCACACACACACGCGCACACACGCACCACAGTTCATTGGTGGCATGAAAAAAATGCCCCACATGAAAAAAATGCTACAGTTTGGGTCAGAGACGGAATTTTTTAGCAAATTGTTTGGTAATCTACAAGTTTGTTTCTTTGAGACATTACCATTGTGTTTGACATTTGTGCAAGAGGCAAGGTGAATGCATACATATTAAAATGTTCACATTGAATGGGAAGACCACACATAATGGCAGTCTAAGTTGAACCCATTTTCAAGTATTTGCTCACAGGTTCTTCTGCGTACTGTGTCAGCTCTTCACACTGGGAAGGTAGCCCTTCAGAGCTACACCTCTCTTTAGCTTCAAACAAAAGAAACGGAATGGCCAGCACCTTCCTTTGTTTTCACGCAAGTACACAGAAGCCTTGTTGCAGTAGCTACACGTGGCAAGTTCTGATGTTGCCAAAGTTAGGAAGAGTTTCTTTGGCCACTTGGTTCTCTTACAAGACAAGTGAATCTCTTATCTTAAGGTACCCTTACAACATCATCCTCTCAACAACATGGACAGGATAAAGCCACATGGGGAATAGCACACTTGAGGCCTAGTAAGTGTATTTGTTCAGTGGTCTGACAGACGTCGTTTGAGGAGCAAATGAAGGCTTTGGTGGCACGTCAGGTTTTAAGGACGGTGTCCTCTTTAGCCCCGTCCTAGGAAGGGTGCCATTACTGGTGTAGCTGCTCTGTCTGGAGAGGGAGGGCTGCAGATGAACACTCACTGGTGCTCCCTGAGTGTAGTCCACCTTCGCCCCTGTTGGTGTGGACATGTACCCGCCGCGGTTCATGCCAGGCTGTCTAGACAACAAAACTCCATTTGGTGAGTTTAAGTTTTTAGGCATAGCAGATATGGAGTGCCTCTGGGAGGAATTTTTGTGGTAACCCCTTTGTCTTTCCAGAGAAGTCATTGGGACTCCAGGGGTGGTGGGGACGTCCACTCGCTTGGTTGGGCTATTTCTGGGGAGTGTTGAGGGCGGAGAGTAGAGTGATGCCTCCCGGTTGGGGACCTTGGGTGGGACCTCAGACATCGGCCCCACAGGATCCAGCATTAGGGTCTGGTGGGCCATTTGGATGTCTCCCATGATGGCTTTGGGGTTACTGTTTGGGTCATTTAGATGCTTCAGGAGATCATTGAGGGTATTTCTGGAATCCACAGAACGCCGATGATCTCTTTTACTAGATGACTTCGTGAGAGGGTGGTCCACGTGTTGAAGCTTTTTTTCAGCTTTGTGAGCATTGGAGTTTGAAAAAGACGTGTTGTAGTCATGGGTAGCATTAGGAAGCACAATGGCACTGGGGATGTGCCCATGACTTAATGGGGAGTGGGGTGGAGGGCTAGACGGGAAGAACTGGCTTGTTTCTTTCCTTGAAGCTCCATGGCCATGGGCCTTGTCTGAGTGGCTCTTCATGGCCTGCAGGGTCTTCTGGTGCAGCACAGGTGTAGACTCAGGTGTGGGGAGTGCAGCCAGCTCAGGAGGTTGGCCTCGGTGGTCCACTGCCATGGATTTAGTGTCTGCAGTGGGTGGCAGCTCTTTCCGACTGGTTAGCAGGTTACTATATAATTTGGGAGAATCAATATTCTGCTGATACTCCTTGACAGGGCTGTCAAAGAGGCCATTCAGTTTGGCAAAACTTCCACTGGAGTCTGTGCACGACTGGGCGGATTCTGCATCTTTATGGATCTTCCTGTTTTTCCGAACAAACATGTCACGGTAGCAGTATACTGCCACACCTGCAATGAATGCACCCAAAACAAAAGCGGCAAAGACACAGGTGATGAGGACATTCATGTGAACCATCTGATTGGACTCTCCAGACTGGACTTCCCATCGTACACCTGCAATAGACATGGGGAAAGAGTCTGAGTGAGGTGCTCTTTAAAAGAGTGTTAGCCAGCAAATGGCTGCCATTGAGCCGACACTACCTTTACGCGGTCTATATACTTAGCTCGGAGGGTCAGGTAGACTCTAAAATCCCATGCGTATTTTTTCTTTAATCAGAATAGGATCCCCAGGGACATCTGACTGCTGCAAATGCCAGGATAAGTCTAATCTCCCATTGATCTAAATTCTGTCTTTTCTTCCCCAATCTCTCTTAAATAGTTGCTATATAACAACAGAAATTTTTAAGAGTTTCTACCAAAAAATTAGAATTAAGAAGTGCGTATTTTCTAAATGACCTGTTTTAAACTCATGGAGTATTTATCTCATGGTTTTCTCCTAATTCATAACTCAGGATTAAAGGGCAGCTGCTAGGATTAGGGAAATGTATGAATTGGCATAAATACATATTATGCTAATATAATCATACTAATACAATTTTGCTACCTTAACTGAAATAAAAGCACCTAATTTGTTCCCAGACTAAAAGCATCTGCTTGGTCTTTGTTAGCTACAAACACAGGCTTTTGTGTTTGCTTTGATTTTTTTTCATTCCATCTTGGGGTACAGCACTCTTGAATTGCCTGCTATGAAAGAAATCTAAACAGTCTAAGGAAATATACTCTGTATTAGTTGAGTAAGATGACTCAAGTATCTTAAGGTATTTAGAAATACTTAAGTTAGGCTAGAGGAAGAGTGAATTAGTTTTAATTATTGGAATTTTTAATGCAACCACAGACATCTAACAGTCAACCAAAGAAATGTTAGTTTAAGAGGTATCCAAGTCTGTTACATGCTATAAACACAGCTATCCCAGATTAAGGTAAGTCAGAGTGACTTTGAAGATTTGTTGCTTTAAGTTAGTACTAAGGCCTTTGAACGTTAGTTGTTTTTAACCCATGTCCAGGGTTATGTGATTCAGTGGCATTTTGAAAGACAAAGAAAGAAAAGTAGAAATGGTACTACTAAAAAACAAAACAAAGCAGAAAGAATGATTATAAAATTGTGTACAATGAAAATACATAAAATCAAAATTAACAGATGTAAAACATAAATGACAATGCACTGTCATAGAAACTGATTGGAAACCTGATCCCATAGTTTAGCAAGCACTGAAGAATAGATTTTTTTTGCCCCCCAAAGTAACATGTCTAATAAGTCTACTCCATAGGCAGCTATAATATAACTGTTTCTATTGCAGGTCGAAAAGGATAGTTTTGGTTAAACACTGTTAATGCTTTTATTGCTTGTGGCATTCAAGCAACTCAGCACCTCACACATCCTTTTCACATGTGCATTTTGAACTACAGCTAAACAAAAGACTGGGAAAGGCTCTTCGGCAAAACATCTGATATTTGGGTATCTGCAATTAACAAGTTTTGTTTTTGATCTGGCTGAGTGACCCTCGAAATTCTCTGATATCCAGAAGTCTCCAGCTCCTTCAGACAGAAATCCACAGATTAGAGTGTCTGAGTGGCTGCCTCACTACACCCTCTCTTGAACAGCGTTCTGCCTCTCTTGCCTCTTAAGGAATGCACTCCAGTGCACCCAAGAGCACCCCAGTGACGGCGGCCAGTGGAGGTGGTGGGAACGCCAGTAGCAGCTCCTTGCTGGTTCATCTGTGGACAGCCCTCAGCCCTCAGGCTTCTCAGAGATAGTAGGAATCAGATTTCCACTCAGTGAGGGGTGATTTCCCTGATGAGGCCTTACCCTTTGGGATACCTGATAAATGATCAGTAAAATCAGAAGTGTTTGGGTCATCTTGAACTACAAATTTCCGGGAGCTCGTCAATTTAGGTCTCCAGGTATCAATCACTTTAGGTGTGATTTCTGGGATACTTGCTGTGGTAACAGAAGATGAAGATACCTCCATGTCTGTGGTGGCAAACAGATTTTTATTAACGTGGGTCATGTCAGCAGATTTTTCTGACTGGTCTGTTGCATTTTTAAGTACAGTTGAAGTAAATTTTTGGAGAAAGCCTGTTCCAAGATTTCGTCAAAACACATCCACAGAGACTACAACAAATCCTTTTCTTGCAAGGGAGAAATAAAAACTAAAAATTAACAATAAAGCTATATTAAGCAGATTCCAAAATTAACAATTCTCAGGACACTCCTTTGGAAGCCCCTGTGGTGACCAAAGACACTTGTGGAAAAGGTAATTTAAATACCAAAGACTAATTGCTATTTTTTTCACCCTTTTATGAGACAACATCACTTCATTCCTTTTTGTGGATATTTCTCAAGCACTCCCATAGGCAGTTGGAGACTGTACTCCTTCACTGGGGAGCCTTAGTGTAGCTGCCTCAGAAAGCACTCGGGTAGGCAGTGTAAACACTTGATTTGGGACCCAGCAGGCCAGCTCTGCCTATGTTGTCTTGCTTTGCCAGGGACCCCCATCCATCTGTAGATTGTTCACTGCACTGAGGGCTCACTGTCCATAGTAAAGCACTGAAGCAGGGATGAACCTTGCCCGTGCCTTCCGAAATGCCGGGGAGTTTCTTCCAAAGAGTTAGCAGCAACTCATGCAAAAGAAACGGCATTTACAAGCTGAATTAGGATGTTCTGATACACAAAGCTGTCACCCCTTCCCCCCCCAACCCCCCCATCCTGAGGAATGAAACTCCTGGTGAGTTTTAGAAGCAGCAATGGGATCGGGAGTGACTTAACCTCTATGCATGTCTATTATTGATATTTTCCCTCAAAATGTAAGCGTATGATTTTAGGTTAAACTCCAGAGACCCCAGTTCAGACTGGTGTAATGGTCACAGATGAGGACTCCAAAACAGGTACAGGCTGAGGGGCATGGCGAGCCCACTGAGCAACTTAATACATCAGAAACCAGCTTTATTCAACCAGGAGCCTTTTTCATACCACTGAGACCACGACATTCAAAGTTTCCCAGGATTACCGCAAACCATTCAAAAAAGACCTCTAAAATGTATAAATACACATTTTGGGGAAATGTGTATTTGTTTACTAAGTTGGAGGACAGGTGAGGAGAGGAAGGGGAAAATAATGAAGTTCTGCCATCCATTAAATGTGGTGGCCAGAGGGAACATTCACAATGCAGAAGGGTGAGAAGAAAGCTTGGGTGGACGCGTGCAGCTGGAATGTAGTCTATGTTAATCCACTGAATTTTCCTTAGAGGATGTGCCTTGGCCAATGATGGACTGTTAACATGCTCCACAGGGTGAAGTACTGAGTAAGAAAAAGTCTTCTGGTGCCATCAGTGGGATTATGAGTCAAAGCACAAAAATGAAGGGCTGCCAAACTGCGCAAAAGGAGGGGAGAAGGGGCTGAAAATGCTGAACTGAAGGAAAGAAAAGGTTGTTAATTCAAAAAAATTAAAAAAAACTAACCAGATGTTGGACCGCCAAATATTTTGTAATCTGGTGTAGTTGAAGTAGGCAAAATTTCTAAAAGAATTAAAGGAACAAGTAATCAGTAAAAAGTAACCAAAAGAAAGCAAAAATGTATGAGTTCCAATTAACTAAAAAAGTCAAAAGAAAAGACTATGAATGAAAAGATTAATCTACTGGTTAGACTCCCTGTCTCTAGATTTCCTACAAAATTGTAACTGGTGAAGGAAAGAAAAAGTAAGATTTGCTAAGAAAAAAAAAAAAAAAAGTAAGATTCTTCTCTAATGTATCCCCATGACCAAACAGCTCAGCTTTTGCGAAGTTTAAGTTAAATGCTAGGTGGCATGTGTCCTGAGTCATAAGGCTGGTTGTAAAATAATGTTCACGTGCAAATGTGGTCAAAAAGAAGCAGCAGGAGGACAAGGAAGATTCGGTCTTACCATGGCAGTCCCCTAGGTGGGCCGTGTTGCCGTGTTCCGTGTCTTGTTCATATCCTCCAGTGCTACGGTTATGGAAAGCAAAGAAGTCTTCAGTTAACAGCCTTCATAGGAACACAAGTGACAACCAGAGCAGAACCAAGAACACAAATCGATTAGTAGTAAGAATAGGCAGAGAGGAAAAAAATGGACATTTCAATACAGCTGGCTAAGTTGAATACATCTGTTACAGGTTTGGCAACTGGAATGTTTTAGAAAGCAGAAGAGAACTGTCTATTTCTCACGGGTATTATACCATCTATAACCTCCCTTCCTTCTCACAGCTCCAGAGTTTCATTTTCTTTTTTTACTTCAACAACAACAACAACAACAACAACAACAAAAGGAAAGAAAGAAAAAGGGAAAAGGGAAAAGAATAAAGGTAGTGTTATTGGAAGTTTTCTAAAATTCCTAGCTTTTAGAGCCATGAGGAAGATAGGGGCAGATGTGGAGATCTTGGCTGATGTGACAAAGGGTACTTACAACATCCCTTGGGTGACTCTACCACAGGCCCCCTCGTTTAACAACCAGCCACAGTATGGGTCCCGAGATGCAATACAAGACCTGCGCAAAACCAAAGAGAACGTAACTTGGGTTTTCTCATCATCAAAGACCTTAATGATGCAAGACCCAGGGTAAGGACAGAAACATCAGCTTACTTTTTACATGATCCGTAACGCTCACAGCGACTGAGGGGGATGCGGATGACGCAGCTGGAGAACGCCACGTACAATGTGTGGTGATCTTTATCCAGCTGCAATGAGATGACCTTCTTGTCCTCCTCGTTCTCAGCATTACATCTGTATTGTGGGATATGTTTTGAAGCCATACGTTCACTAAGTCAAAAGCTACATGAACTATACAAGGCAAGTGGGGTTTGCTTTTTGCAATTACTGAGAGCCGGGGAGGTTGTAAGGAATGTTCTCAGTAGCAAACCAGGCAAGCATATAGTTTGGGAAGTAATAATTATGTGATTCATCTTCTACTGCTCTGCATGGTTAGTTAAATTTCAGGCTGGATAAAAGGTTTTTAAGATTGCTTTCCCATTCTGATGATTGAAGGAAATTATATTTGTGAAGATCGTGTTGGACTACAGGGGGAAAAAAAGGACACCATTTTAATGCATTTATTTTATTTTTTATCCTCACTGGGGGACTTTTTTTTTTCATTGTGTTTAGAGGAGGAAGAAAAGGAGAGAGAGCCCTAGCTGGTGTGGCCCAGTGGGTTGGGCATCATCCCACAAACCAAGGGATCACTGGTTTGATTCCCGGTCAGGGCACATGCCTGGGTTGTGGGTCATGTCCCCAGTCAGGGTCATGGAGAGGCAACCGATCAATGTTTCTCTCCCTCTTTTTCTCCCTCCCTTCCTCTCTCTCTAAAAACAAATAAGTAAAATCTTTTCAAACAGAGAGAGAGAGAAGCATCGATGTGAGTGAGAAACATTGATTGGCTGCCTACTTGTTCGTGCCCGGACCAGGAATCAAACCCATGACCTTTCTGCCTACAGGATGACCCTCCAACCAATAGAGCCACACCAGCCAGGGCTGTTTTAATGCATTTAAATTTTCCTGTGCCAGATGTTTCTGGGATCTCTCCTTAGTCTCTTTTGCTCTATTTCTCTCATCTATTTCTTGTTTGTTTTAATGATCTAAATAATCTTTTATAACCATAGCTGGAAGAATTGTATTCTGTGTGTGGGTATGTGCGTATGCCTGCAACTTTTGGCTGTGTGTAGCATCCCGAAATTTATCTGCAAGGCAGGAGCGTTGGTGCTAAAATGCTCCAACTTCCACAGGTGAAATAAAAGGGCTGAATTATTTTTAAACTCATCAACTGCCCACCTCCAAGCGCCACTAGACTCAGGGAGAAAACAAACCCAGGATTTATTTCAGTGAGAAGAAAAAAAAAAACCCCAAACACTAATATGCCAAACCACTGCTAATTTAGAGGGCTGAAAGGAAATGACTAGATGAAATAAACTCCGGAAATTTTTGAGCAGTGCTGAAGAGTATTCTCGTAAAATGTACCTACTTTACATGGTTGTATGCTTCAATCTCTTCCAGTAATACGCTGTCATTCAAAGAGAAAGAACTGGTCTTTGCCAAAATTTTAAGTACCACACCAGCTTCTGAGCCAACGAAGATGACAGTGTAGTTTTGGTAGGGTCCTGCAGAATGGTCGACAGCTATGGCTGTCAGTCTGTACCTGCCAGACAAGAGGAGCCAAGTCAGAAGGTAAGGCCAACGGGAAGGGAAGGTACTGGCTGGTAGTGGGTCACCCTTCCCGCTTGGGCTTACCTGATCCGAGTCTTTGTGAACCAGGGCTCCTCTGCAATGGGTGGGACAGCCGAGTCCATCAGGGGGTGGGATTTGATGAACGACAGGGTTTCATCCGGGAAATCGATGGAGGTTTTATAAGCTTCAGCAAGGCCATGCTTTGCACAACAGCCAGGTCTGAAAAGGAAAACAGCAAATTTTTCCTCCCTGCGTCATAAACTGTGTCTAAGGAGTAAGCAAGTGTCCACTCTGAAAGAAGAGGTCAAGAGTGAAAGGAGAGTAAGAGAAAACCACGGAGCAACGCTATTTCCCTGATTCCGGCAGGTTTTCCACATTCATGCTCACAGGGTTATGCTGACCGACTGTCTGTCAGTCATGCTGCACGGGGACCCCTTCCCAGTGTGGCAGGTGGGTCCCATCTGCTCTCTGAGGATGGATACTCCCAGTGGCCAGATGGTTTTGCTAAAGACAAAAACCCTTTCTGTTTTTCTTTACCTTGGCTTTGGTACTTTGTCTTCGGGGACTGCTGTCCAAACAGAGTCCGGAGTTTTCTGTTCTTTAAATCGCCCTTTGAATACTTTCTCAATGTCATCCATGCTAAATGCACAGACTGCAGATCCAGGAATGCTGAAAAGGGGGAAACCATCAGAAAACCATCAGGTGACAACAGCCCTGTTCGTGGGTCCCACAAGCAAGGACAGCATGTCTTTTGAGGGGCCCAGGACCGGTTCTCACCTGTTGAGCTGCGTGGTGAACACCCCGACCACCGTGGGGATGCCATTGATTTGTATTATGTCTGTAATCGACTGAAGAACATCAAAGTAGAAAAACGAATCTCCGGGGACGGAGCAGTTAAGCCGAGCCTTCAGGAATGATGTCCAGTGTTTCTCCAGTACCCGCTGGGAGCCACCCATGTCATTTTTACATATGCGGGCCACACGGGAATAAACAGCCTGCCCACGGGACGAGGAGAGTGAGGGGTTATGAGCATGAAGAGAGAATGAAAACCAAAAGCTGCTATTTATGGGAGGGGCAAAATATATTACAGATAGATCTGGTTCGAAAGAATCTAGCAGTCTTGTCTCTAGGGACCTGTAGATTTAAAATGTAAATGAGATTTACCTGTGAGAAAAATAGGGCCATGTTCCTGTTCTGCCAAACAAGCTCCTCGAGAAGTGAGCCACTGAACTGCCTGGCTGAATGGAAACCTTTCCCATACTTCGTCTCATACTTTGTCCTGCACTTTGCCTATCCTATTGCTAATGAAATGTGCCATCCTTAAACCTTCTGTAGAAGGGGGGGCGATAATTTAAACTCATATGGGCTTTCACTGAAGCACTCAAAATTGAACAAAGGCCCCTACTTTCCATCCTGCCTTTGACACAGGGAAACAAACCATCAATGGGCAGCTAAAGAGTTAAAGAAGCATCCCAAGCTCAAGGATGCCTGGAGCGCACTCTCTGTAGAGACAGGAAAAGTGAAACCTTCTCAAAGTCCAAGGCTGCTGTTCTCATTCAGGCCGTTGTACAGGTGTTTTTTAGCAATTATTTTCATGATAAGCTACTCGCCTCTCTTCACTTGGCCCTAAATGCAGTGAGTGCTGGAAAACATGCAGAGACCGTATCTCTACCACAGCGGGCTCAATTCCATGCAGTAGAAGCCCACCATATAAGTCGAGCACATATACTTGCCTTGCCTAAATTATTATGTTCCACAGCAATTTCTCGAAAGAAGAAATAGACATAGTTTCCATATTCTATGGCATGAAGGAAGTGTGGCTCTGAAAGAAAAATTACAAACAAACTGGTTCTTAAAGGATAATTCAATTAGTGATGACCGTGATTGCTAGGCATGACTGACAGATGTCACATAACTATATTCAAGCCAGTGAGAACTTTGACGCGCCAATGAATTTGAGGAGTCCCGACATGGGTGAGTTGAAGCTCTGGGGAATGCAGGGTCTTTAATGTCAGCTAATGGGCTGTAAAAAGCCTACCGGGAACTGAACTACAACAAAGGTCTTTGTTTCAACAGATTTATTCATTAATCTATTTAACTAGGGAAGAAAACATCTTACGTTGAGAATTTTTTTAAAATCTTGATTTCTAGACTCCAAAGAATAAAATGATTTTGCAGATACGATCTAACTGATTTTCACTGTTGACTTTTCAGCATAGGTAGGTAAGAGTGGGCAAGGAGTATTGTGTGCATTGAGAGTTTGGCAAATTGGCACAAGGAAATGGGATCTCTCTCTTTTTTTTTTTTTAAGTCACCTAAGATAAAATCCTGGATGAATCTACTTTCTTGCTTTGGTCACGGGTCTCATCATTCCCTGTCAGTGCCCCTGTTCACAACCAAAGCAGCTTATACTTGGTCTAAACAAACAATATAAAGTCATGCAAGGAACCTCCTGTTGCCCACAACTCCTGTCTCCACCTGGCCATCCCACTACGTTTGATGATCCCACAGCACTGCTCTTCAAACGTACCTTTTATCCATTTGGAATCATATTTTATTGTACGAAGGGCAGATCCATCGCCCATGCTTCGATAAATAACAGCATCACTGGCCAAGAAGTCAGCCACTGTGGCAGAATACAGTTTCCCATCTGAAATCAAGTTATAATTTGAGTAAAATAATCACGATTCTCCCGTAGTGTGTTGCCCTGTGTGTGTGTTGCCCTGTGTGGTGTGTTATACTCTCTGGAGTGCTTTCACCTGTTATTGCTATATACAGGAATAAAGCTACACCTGATGCTCATAAGCCACCAGTAACGGGTTGGCCCATAATATTACCTAATTTTATAGATAAAGAATCTAAGCATCAAAAAAGTTAAGCAACTTATTCCCTGGCCTAGCTGATAACAGAACCAAGAGTCAGAATACTATATTATAATATGCTTACTTTTAATTCTTTTTTGGAAAGTTTTTCATGGCTTTTAGTCTTTAAGACACCTATATTGAGGTAGCTATCTTAGTTTTGAGCTTTTTTCTTCCTTTAAATTCCTACTGCACTTTCAATGTCATTAATCATTTATATTCATTACACTAAAGGATCTTACCAGCAAAAAGGGCAACGTTGGTTTGCCTGGCATCAAATGGACATCTTGCCAGGCCACTAATTTCTTCCCCATCATACTCTAAGGTATTCAACTACAAAAGAAAAAATAAATAGCTGGTGTCACATCTGTTCAATGTACCTGTTTGAAGGCAATACTGTTTTATTTGTACTGAAATTCTATTTGAGCAATTCTGTCTTTATTCTTCCATAGCATTAGAGATAAAACAAATGACTAGGTTATAGTAGAAAGGGTTCCACTTTAACAGCACTAGTAAAGGAAGAAAAATTAATAAAAAAAAAGCAATCATATAAAATATACTTACCCTATAGTATCTACACATGGGATTAAATGCATTGGTACCACATACAAAAACCATCTCATCGTTTCTTGGAACAAATACTTTAATAAAGTTGTGGCATTCATCCTAAAGTAGATAATAATGACATTAATATTAGACACTCCCTATGCCGACATTGTGGCGTCAAGACCACAGAAAGAATAAACGTAGCAGGCACTAGTCTGTTTTACTTACTTTATGTTTGCCTTTCATAGCACAGTTTTCTCGATCCTGTTGTCTTGACCGCCATGTCAGCTTCTGCATTAATCAAGCAAAACCAAAGTTCAAGTTTTAACTATGAACATTCTAGGAGGGGAGGGGGGCATTATCCAAGTTCTGTGGGAATGCAAGTAAATTTGCCAACTACACTAGCTTACCTTGGTTGGTATTACTTCTGTTTTGGGGATTTCATTTAAGTTTACTGTATAAACTTGATCCCTGTTGGAAACAAGGCAGTAAGTCATATCATATGAATGCATAAAAATGTTAAGCTGCTTCTTATTTTATTTTTACAGATCTGCTTTTATTGTGTTTTGGAGATCATTGGGATTTTCTCTGTCTCCAGCAAAGTCAACAAAGTGCACTTTTTCATTAGTGAGAAGCTTTTATATATCACTGCGGCTAGGGAGCAAAGAAAGCTCTTCTCTCCGGGTGCGGGTCAAACTGCTGCTTGCATTAGCATAGACATACTTCTAATATTTGCTTGAATAATTCCAAGTTAAAAAAGAATAAAAAAGGTTATTTTCCCCTGCTGCTTTAGGAATAAAGAACGATGTATGCTTTCTTGATGGCAGCAATAAAACCTCACTGCTGAAGGGTTTTGCTCTGCGTTTTGTTCCTGGTCCACCATACCGACTCTTCTCTGTGAATATTTTTGGCTACTTGCGATTTTTGATCACAATCACATATTAGTTTTTCATAAACTAGGCCCATTAATGCAAGCACTACAAGAGAAAAGAATTTTAATCTAATAAGCCAATGAGAGGAAAATTACCTGCCAGCAATATAAAGGGTGTCTCGGATTTTCAGCATCAGCTGAAAGTCCAGCCTGTGCTGCGATTCATTGCCTGAAGGGCGTCCTCTAAAAACCGGATATTGCCTTGAATCTGCAAGTAAAAATGGGCTGAACCATCAGTCAGGATTATGGAGCTAAAGAATCAATAGGCAGCATTGATTAACTGTATATACTAGTTGTAGAAGGGTTTTAACCAAATTCCTCTCTTCGGGTCTTGAATATAAATGAGTAAGGGACGGTAAATGCCAGCAAATGGTCTTTCTCTGTTCACTGAAAATATGTAACCTATATATGGGCTGCTTTAGAAAAGCACCCAACAAAACAGTCCCATTTTCTCCAAACACAATTGTGGATAAATTAATATGCAAAACATTTTTAAGGCATGAATATAAAACTCTCTAAAAACAAATATGCTAAGCAAAATCAAAGCCGGAAAAGCTTCCTTCTTAGACAAGGAAAATGTTCTTCGGGTTACTTACAGTGATAGTCAACAGTGTTGAGGGGCTCATCATCTTCGGGAAAGCTGACCGCCCTCAACTGGGAGATCATCAGGAGCAGCATGTAGGCACAAAGCAGGAAGAACCTCATGGTGGGCCAAGGTCAAGTCAGAGCAGCCCCTCCTCAGGAATCCCACTTAGCTACCTAGAAAACAGAAACAGTTTGGAAAGACCTCTATTTTGTGATGAACCTGTTTTCTTACTTGTAATAAGCGCAGTTCTTGCCACCAGCTCTCTCTAATGTCCTCCCACCAGGAGCCCTGGCCGTGGTGAAGGAGGTATCTCTGAAAACACAGGCAAAAGACAGCAGCGGGCCAGTCCTGATTAAAGCACCTGCCGGGCATATGGACGTTCTAGGCAAATTTGCAAGAGTTTTTGAGGTAACTATGTATGTCATCACAGCAAAATCCCCAGAACCACAAACAGAAATGCTGGCTGCTGACTTGGCAAGAAGATGGGCAATGTTGGGATTAGAATTTTAATTAAACTCCAATCTGCTTCCCTGCCCCCGGCCCTGCAATAACATCTAGTACAGCTCGCCTCTGCCCCTCACGAAATGCCCAAGCTGCCTCGCAAATATCCGGGTTGCTGAGGGTCCTGTTGCCCCCTCATCTGATCTTTGCTTAAGGCACTGCCAAATTCCCAGCATTACTCAAGCCTGAGCCCTAAACTCTTAAGTAGAACAGTTCCCTAAGCTTACTAACACCAACACAGACGCAATGACATGAATGACCTTGAATCGGGGTGAAAGAGAATTAAAAGAAATGAAATGATTTCACGATCAATCAATCAAGCAAAGTAGGGCAGGGATGAAGCGGCACAGCTGCCGTCAGACCACTGGGGACGTCTGCACTTTTACATAAGACCATTTGGACGCAAACCAATGCCCTAAGTATGCCTGTCCTCTTAGCTTTATTGAACTTTAGAGCCATAGGGGGCCTTAGGGACCATCTAGTCCAGCCTCCTCATTTTTCAGATGAGAAAACTAAGGGCTGGAAAAATGAAGGGACTCACTGAATTCCATGAAGCTATTGAGGAAAAGAGCAGAGCCCAGACTCCCAGCACCTGCGTCCCCATCCAGGCTCTTTTCACCAAATTAGATGATGGGTTTTTGTCCTCAAAATATAGCATTATAAAACATCTTTTTGGGGTAATGGATACCTTCCTTATTATTATTGAAGTGGTGTTTCACAGGTGTATGCATATGTTAAATTTTATCAAATTGTACATTTACATATGTGTAGATTTTACATATGTGTATATTATACATTTATATTTATATATGTATAATTACATATGTGTATAAATTATATATTTACATATTCTATGTCAATATCTCCACAAAGCTTACATCATCAAATGTATAATATTAGGTGTCAAAAATTTTTTAAAAATCTTTAAATACTATCCATTTATTAAAAAAATAAATTAGGACCTTACCGGGCCAACAGAGTAGGTGTTTTTGTGAAACTGTAAATGCTCCACTTTCCAACAATACCACCCATTCCTCTACCAAAACAGGCACTTACAACTACTGTAGGGAACAGTGAAACATTAAGGCTTACCTTCAATTTCATGTATCTAAGAGCTGTGGGGGAGAAGATAAGAATCACTTCAAATTCTGGGGGATTCCAACCACTCAACCAGGTACTTAGTGCGCCTCTTTCATCTTCTAAATGTTAAACACACAGGCGCACAGTACTCTATGCGATGCGTCGCTACGTCTCTTTCTCACTACAGTAAAAGCCAAGTCTATGTGTGTTTTAGAATCCTAGTTTCACACAAAAAAAGGGAGCAATATTGCAATAGAATTTTTCTTCACGGATAAATAACCCAGCAGTAAGTTAGTGGGATCTGGGGTAGTGTCATTTGTACTCCGGTGAAAGAGTGTGGAGTCTGCAGGCGTTCTGACGCGGACCGAACTCCAAGCCCATTGACCCAGCCAAGGTTCTTTAATCTCTCTCAGCATCATTATTATTTTTTTTAAATGTCTAATATGTGGATGATACCACCTTCTCCACAGGATAAAAAATAACTAAATGTCTGGCACATACAGATTCTGAGCAAAGTTAGTCTTCCTCACCCATTTCCTGCTGGACGCCGTGCACGTGACCAACAGTCTGGGTCGGGTCTGGGAGAAAGGTGTAGTCAAATATTGAAGGTATTTAGCCAAATATCTTTTTCACAAATGAATAGTTATTTTAAAACACTAAAGAATTGTTTTTAGAATAAGTTTTACAACTTGAGCCCTTATCAAACCTGGAAAAACAACAAAAAAAGAAAACCGAATAATCCTACCATCCTAACCCAACAACTATGATGACTTGGTTCCTCTAGTCTTCTCTCCACATGCACCTATTGTCAATCATGTGAGATGACCTCTTTCAACCCACCACTTCTCCTGAAGCAGTGTCTTCCTGTCTTGCTTTCCCACAGTGTCTTGCCATTTACAAAGACCCTACATAGCTGAAGCCATATGAAAATACAAAACATTGCCCTGAGAACCAAATTCTGTTATGATATTAATCCCAAACTTCATTCTCTGAAAATAAAGTCACTGATGTTTTTGCAGGGTATCAGGGGAAAAAATTAAGAAACACTAATCAATCCTGGAGAAACCTAGAAATAACTGCATGAAAACAAGAAGACAGTTCTGTGAATCTTTTTCAACAAGGACAGGTAAGTGAATGGTTCACATCACATGGGCAGAGCCTTGATGCCATGACAGCAGGGCAGGGAGGGGTCTCACCAGGAAGAGTGTCTGTCACAGCTACCTGTGATTCCTGTATTGAGGCTGAGGATGGACTCACTGCCGACTAACTGGCGAGCACCAAGCTGTCGGATGAGTTATCATTTCCTATAACTCATCCATCTGACATGGCAGAAGGCAATTTCTCCTCAGACCCCGCCCTCCGCCAATCTCATCCTCCAAAAATAAAGCCTCACCACTAATTGCTTCCTGTCCTTAAAAGCAGCCTGTTTTTTTTTAAAGAATTACTTTTAGATTTGCCATAG
Organism: Mormoops blainvillei; assembly: GCA_004026545.1. Taxonomy (NCBI): domain Eukaryota; kingdom Metazoa; phylum Chordata; class Mammalia; order Chiroptera; family Mormoopidae; genus Mormoops; species Mormoops blainvillei. The sequence goes on along the minus strand of PVJD01006394.1, from coordinate 61,096 downwards.
AAATTATAAATGGAAGTATTTAATGTAAAATGCATATCAAAGAAAGGCTGAGTGGGGGAAGGAAGGATCTAGAAATACCTGAGAGAAAGGTACCAAGAAGGAAACTGATTTGCATGTAAACCCCCTCAGACTACATAGCTCTTCGCATATTTAAGGAAGTATCTCAGAATTCTAGGGCTTAGTGAAATCATGAAACTAGTTATGCTGAAAGAAGGTCAGTTAAGGGGCAGGACGGAATGCTGGAAAAGAACGCAGACCACGGGGTTAGAATAATCCATGTTCAAACTTACGTGTGCCATTTACTTCCTGGCTCTGGGACTTTGTGTAAGTGCGCTTAACCTCTTTAAGTTTCAGTTTCCTCAAGTGTAAGATAGAAATAATTACATTTTCTACCTCGCAGGCTCTTCTAAGGATTAAATGAGATAATCTATATAAAACATCTAACACAGAACCTGGTCCACAGTAAGTTTCCAGGAAATTTTTGTGAACAGTATCATGACTATTGTTGTTATAGCTTCTGGGGCAAGAATGCAAACACAAAACGGGGGGGAGAAGAAATGTTTACTCTTTCATTTTGCACAACTATTTGCAAAACTGTTCATGTGTGCCACCATAACAATGCTAGGAGGGTTAAGGCACAGCTTCATAGAGGCAGATGCCTCCAAGAAGAGGGAAGGAACCGCCTTCCTTATGTGTAAGCTCATGGCAAAGAACATAACTATATCATGTTATTTCTTTCAGCCAGAGAACAGAGCTACCTCAGTATATTTTGTCATTTTTGGTATTATATCAGGTTTTTCCATATATTCCTGATGGTAAAGCCGAATTATAATAAGGAAAGCTCTTAAAAAGAGTTAAGAGCTACCAAGATAGCCAGGGTTTGAGTGGCAGGATTCTTGCGAGAAGGGTGGTAGAGGAAATGAGCCCAAACTCAGCACTTGATTTCACATTATGGGATTTGCTAATTCTTTAATTGTATACAGACGAAAGAGTAGTTGTAAAGAAATGCCAAAAGTTTAGCGGTCTAAAGTCTAGGACCCAGCAGGAAGGGGGTCTAGTAAATGTCTAAAGGCTCTCATTTGGGCCTCTGAAGAACCATAGCCCATGGAGAGGAGGCAAACATGAGACAGGCCGAACCTTACAAAGACTCCAACTTGATCTCCCGTAAGCTAAGTCCTAGACTGGGTGAATCTTACCTCCCCTTACTCTAGCTACTTGCAGAAAAGATAAAGTGAACCTTCTCTAAACAACAATAGCATCATCCAGAGACTACAATGTTTTACCTAAAATGCTCAATGTTCAATCAGCAATTACTAGATATTCCAAGAATTAAGACTACGAAAGAAAATAAAGACAACAGAAACAGTCCCACAGGTAAATCTATGTTATTTGACATAGATTTAAAAAACAACCGTGTTTATTTTGTTCAGGAAAAAAAGGTGACAAGATGGAAAATTTACCAGAGAAATGGAATCTATTTAAAAAGAATTAAATAAAAATTATATGACTGAAAACCACAATAACTAAAGCTTCTTAATAGATGTTTTTTAGCAACATATTTCTTGCAGCTGAAGAATGGATTTGTCAACTGAAAGGTGGGTTATCAGACAGAAACATGGAGAGCAAAAAGGTTGGAAAAAATAGGTAAGAGAGTAAGAGACACACAGGATCTTTTGAAAAGATCCAATGTACCAGAATCCCTGAGAGTGGAGAGGAAGACAGACAGAGAGAGAGAGAGAGAGAGAGAGGGAGAGAGAGAGAGAAAAAGAGAGAGAGATGGATAAAAACACTAATTGACAAGATGAAGTCTGCATTCTATTTCAAAACTGACAAAAGACCATAAGTTATGCATTTAAGAAACTCTTAAGAACTTCTAAATACAAAGAAAAACATACTTAAACACACCATAGTCAAGATGCTAAACACAATGACAAAAAAGTTAATAGCTGAAAGATATATTGCCTTCAAAGAAGAATAATACTGACAGCTGACTTATCAATAGAAACAATGGAATCCAATAAACCATAGAGTGACATTTTTAAAGTGCTAAAAGAAAATACATTTCCAGCCTAGAATCTGTTACCAGTGAATACATTCTTCAAAAATCAAGGCAAAATAAAGATGTCTCAGACAAACAAAAACTGAGAGATTTGTTGTTAGCAGACCCAAACTTAAAAGAAATACTGAAAGAGATTCTTCACCCAGGAGAATTGATAGGGTTGATTAGTGCAAGCTCTTTTTACGGTTACAGCACAGTGGCCATATTTGAAATTAATGAATTCAAGATAGAGAAACTGGTATATAATCTTCACCTCCCTGAAAGCTATATTAATTCAAAGGAAATGAGAATTCAGAAATGGAGTAAGCCGACTTTATCCCCAGGCCAAAGAACCCAGGAAGATGCCTTGCTGCTTATAAAGCTCTCCCCTGGCACTCTTCTGGGGAGGCCACTTCTCATAGTCCATCTACCTCAGGGTCTGAAAGAGGCATCAGTCCTCCCTGTTTCCCAATGATCTTTTGAGACCTTGGGCTTCCATGATCTTACAACAACAACAACAGCAAAAAGAATCTTTGCTCACTTGAGGTTCTCCCTCTCTTCCTTTCTTCTAGCTGATAACTTCCCAGTCACTTTCCCTAAGACAGACATTCCAAAGATTTTAGTAGGCCCAGTGCATGGTTCCACGCTGGAACTTGTTATCAATTATGGCTTCTTCACCTCAGAAATCATAAAATCAAGCATTATATGCTTTGCTGCCCATTTATTGTTTTTCCAGCCTGCTTGTCTGACCACTTCCACCACAACTCCTTGTCCTTCTCATCTGGACCTTCTGTCCTACTGACTGCTCCCCCTTTTTCCAATTTAAAAGCCTTCCTGAATCTTGACAATTTTACACATCTTACATATAAGTGTCACTCATTTCAATAATACATTTGACTGTATTCTAGATTCCCTCATCTTTTGTCCCTGTGTCAGCCTTTCCAGCAAAGCTCTTACCCTGGGTGAATGTGACCACTCACCCTCTGCACCTGTCCCAGTGCAGCGGAGCCCTCACAAACACAGCCATGCTCTGGGGCAATGTGGTAGTAACGTCACAGAATTCTTGATCAGCTACAGGTAGCTCTCTAAAGCTCTGCGAGGAATCCTATGTTTCTCCACTAGATTTGCTCACTTGGCAAATCAGTAAGTTTATGTGTTTTCCATTTTCCTCAAGGCCCTAATCGGTTCTCTCTCCTCACTCTACTGCAGTCTCCCCTCCTGCCTCCCACCTCCTCCCCCAGCTACTTCACATAGAAAATAAAAACTCTAGACAGGAACTTCCGCCATACCCCGCTTCCCATGACCAAATATATCAACTTATCTGCGTCTTCATCTACTTTTTCCTCCTCCTCTCCTGTTTTAAGAGGTTTCGTTCCCCACCTCCTCTCCACGTGTTTAAACCCAACCCCTCCGTCTTTCCTGAAACAGAAAAAATATCAATGTTTTTATTTCTCAAAATATTCTATAACTGTGCTGATTAAATACAATCCATCAGCACTTAAATTTGCCAAGTATCTCTCATCGAAAAACAAATAAACAAAAATAACAGGGGCGCAAAAGCTCCAGTGATGCCATACCCTCCTGCAGCCACCACCTATCTCTTCCCTTCCATTCACAAACGCCGAAGAACAGTTTTTATGTTCAACTGTTGTCATGCCCTCACCTCCTACTCATTCTTCTACTTCCTCTGTTTAGCTCCTCTCTCAATAAGGCCTTTCAGTAAAGTCACCGATGGCCTCCAGGTAACTAAATTAAACAATCCTGTCTCATGTAATTGCTCAACAGCTCCAGAAACAGCTGAGTGTCCACAGCTTTTCAAAACACTTCCTTTCCTTGCCCTCCCTTACGTGGTATTCTTATGCCTTTTACATGCCTTTCTTTCTCTTGTTTGTCTCCCATTCATTTTCTAGGGGAAGCAAGAATTATGCTGTTTAGAATGTATTATCAGATAACCTCACAATCATCCAATAACTTCCTAGAGCTCTTAGGAAAAGTCCAGATGTCTGCACGGTGGCCTTACATGTTCTGAGTCCTTTCTCCCTCTTCAGTCTTCGCTTGTGCTTTCTAGCACCCTGGCCTGTATCTGGCCCTGGAGCATGTCGTGCCATCTACTTCCACCAAACTTTTTCTTCTACTCCCCTTCCGGCTAACTCTTCTTCTCTCCCACCCTTGGCCTAGTCAGTGCCTCCTAATTTTCCAGAGCCTACCTTCTTCTCAGTCCCTCAGGATAAGCATATCTCACAGTTGTCAATTCTTGAGACAGCTGGGAATGAGCAGTGAAGGAAGGAATAATCGTAAGAACTAATCATGTGCCCTGAATCATCAAAGCCCCACTGACTCTCAGGGCAAGATTAGCATTTTGGACTCTTGTCTAATTTAGATGTATTTAATACTGTTAAACAAACAGCAACAACAACAAAAGAGGGCAGTAGACTTAGGGAGGGTAGACACCGCATTCCCAGACAGCATTCATTATTTTTAGCTGAGAGTGCTACGAACTACAAGAGAGAACGGGGGTACAACTAGATCTGCAGCATGAGGGCCACCATTCAAGCTGTAGTCCGTGAAGTTCCAGGGCCCGGGGTTTGCACGGTAGTCGATGGGAATGACAGTCCCTGGAATTAGACTTACAGGTCCACCATCCAACAGCCTCACATGATCAAATGGCAATAATGAGTTTAGGGAGATTGAAAAAAGAGCAAAGAGGAACAAGTTAATTGCTATTCCTTGGAACCTACCAAGAGAAAGGGTTTGCCACTGAAGGTCATTATGAAAGAGAGGTTTATATTTCTACGGCATTCCCATGTCTAAGCTCTAGGCAGTGTGTTCCGTGTAAGGCGTGGATTTTAATCAGTACTCAACATCAGTATTTAATCAGAATGGTATGACATCCAGGCTGACAGTATACCCTTTGGTGTGTAAGAAGGTGAAAAGGGATGATGAACCACCACTAGATACACATGGGTTCCAGAAAGCTCCTAAGCGAAGCTGAGGCAAGGGCCCTTCTAAGCAGTGAGGACAGCTACTTGCATCCAGGCTCACCAAGTGACTCGACTGATGAGGTCTCCTGGGAGAGCACTGGCTCTCTCATTTAAGGAATCTCTACTGCCACCCACCCCACCTTCACCCCACCCCAACACAATCCTCTCCCGCACACAGGCTTGCGGACCAGGTGTCACGAATGAACAAATATACCCTCCCTTACTCTGGACCAGGAAGACGTGACTGAAAGGTCCTTAATTCTGAGACCCTTCCTCCCTATGGGAACGTGGGTGCTCAGGTGAGACAGCGGCTTCTGGCACTGCGGTACTGACACCTTATAGTTAACCGCATTAAACTTTGCCCCATGGCACGTTGAGGAAATGACAGCCGCCCTCTAACTACACCTCCACGGGGCTGAAGGTGCTGACACACCGGAATCTGGAAGGGTGTGCACACTGAAGGCACCGGGAGAGCTGCCCTGGAGGCCTCGGGACTTGGAACCATGAAGAACATCTCAGGGATTCTTCTGCTCCCACTGCTAATGGCGGGAGAGGAGGAAAAGGACCAGGTACCAGGAGGTCTGGCATCATGGGTTTGCTGTGGGACCACAGCAGGTCACTTCACTTTTCTGGCTTGAGTTTCTTCACGTAGCAAAAGGTGGGTAGGTTGGAAGTGTAGGAACCCTTTTTTCACTGTGAGTCCATGATCTTCCGGGGGCTGGACGGGAGAATCCTACTTCCCCGACCTACTCGGATGCACGTCCTTGTGTGATCCCCGCTGTTCCTCAGGTTCTTTCTCCTCTGCCTACATTCCAGCATCTCCAGTGGCCCCTAAACAAACAGTATGTCCCCTGTCTTTGAGGCTGCCTCCCTTACCTCCCTGTCTCTCACCAACGTCTCCAGCTTCCCGGAGTCTGAGCCCATTGTCTCCATTTTCTCACTTTAAAAAAAATTTTTAACCCACATCAGTCTAACTTCTGCTCTTGCGCATCAACAGCTAAATGCCCAAACCAACTCAATCCTCATTTTCAATCTTCTTTCATTTCCCTGAGGAATTCAATCATGTTGGTCCCTCCATCAGATCTTGAAACTCTTCCTTTGACTTTCATATACTCATCTCTCTCTGGCTACTCCTCTGCAGCATCCTTCCCAAACTTGCCCAAACAGACGCACCCCTTACATGTGGTTCATCCTGGCCCTTTGGAGTTTCACCCAAGGTTACACCCACCTTCTTCACTACCACCAGTGAACTGAGGAATCCCAATTCCCAATGTCCAGCATTGACCACATCTTTCAGTTCCAGATCCAGCCGTCCAACTCTCTGCTAGATATTTTGACATCAGTAAAACATAAGCAATTTAAATTTGGTGTGTGCAAAACTGTATTTAAGATACTTCACCTTGACTTGTCCTCCTGCTAAATTCCCCGGAAAGCACAGGCTCTGAGCACAGAGTGCCCGGGTTCAAATTCATGCAATGCCACTTACCAGCCACTGGGCCTTGCACATGCCTGTTGCTTCACTTCCCAAAGTCTCAAGTTTTCCTACCTAAAGGGAAGATAATTATAGCACTAATATTATGGCCTTTCAATGAAAAAGTCTGTGTAAAGCACGTAGCCAAGCCTTTTGTGCCTGGTAAGAATCCAATAATACAGCCATTATTAATATCGTTGATGTTGTTGATATCCTTGTAGTCACGTAAGCCTTAAACCCGGGTGTCATCCTAGAGCTCTCCCTTTACATTATCCGCTCTTTCCAAGCTGTCAGTATGTCCTATTGATTCTTTCTTGTCACTGTCCTAGACTCCGCTCTTAACTGGTTTCTGCTGTCCTAGACTTCTACCTCATTCTCCACAAAGCCACCAGCATGACCTTCCCAAAGCACAAATAGTATCATGTTATTTCCCTGTCTAAAAACAGTTCCGTGGTTCCTGAAGACCTATATGATAAAGTCCGAACTCGTTTCCAAGATTTACAAGGTCTTCCACAGTCTGACTTCTTGCCAACTTCTGTTTCAGCAGCCAATGCTTCCCCACCGTAATCTCAAAGCAGTGTCTTCTGTATACATCATTCTCTCTAAAATGCCCTTCCTGGAAACTGTCTACTCGCCAGCTCAAAACGCCCCTGGACTTCTCTCCTCTCCCATTCTTCCTTCTACCCCAAGTCCCTCTTCCTCGGCCACACTGCTCCCCTCAGGATGGCTGATCATACTACGATACCATGAAAATACTTCTGTTACAGAACTTACCCCTTCCTACTGATGTTACATATTTTCACATTTGCCCTGTCAAACTGGGCTACCTGAGGAAGACAGTATATTGCCCTCACCCTCTTTATCTCCAGCATCAGGCACAGGGCCTGGCATCTCAGAGGTCCTTAGTCAGTATTTAATGAAGAGAGGAAGAAATAAGTGAAGGAAGCAGCATACGTGACGAGACTCAGCCGTGGCACAGGTTCCACATCGTGAGCACCTCTCCGCCATCACCCCAAACACCCAGAGTCTTGAGTCTCCCACTGTTTCCCTACAGCATTGGCACACAGTCCCCATTGGCTCCCAGTGCGCGAGTTTCCAGGTGCTGCAAAGCCAAGAGGTTCTCACAATCAGCAACAGATGCCTCTTTTCACACCGACCCATCATTAACAAAGTGGTCTTTGATGTAAAAGAGATGGGCAACAGAGGCCAAAGGAGTAAGTGATTTTTGTCACCTCCCAGAACAAAGGAAAGTGGAGCCATTCCCGAAATTAAAGAGCAGGACACACCGGGCTGGCAGAGAAGGAAGCCTCCTTGGCTCCCCGCGACCCAACAACCAAACATAAAATACAAAACAGCTTGCCTAATGGCTGGCCAATGTTGGGGATTCTGCGAGGGGAAATTCTTTTCTTTGGCCGATAGCCTTTTTTCCAGCTATAAAGTAGGTAATGTTAGAATGTAATATAAGCCAGAAATCAGTATGAATACATTCATATGATTTTTTTCTTGCAGCTGAATTCTGACAGAAGAGAAAAGAAAGAAAGGTGGCAGCAGATACCACGGAAGGGAGGAAAGGGCGCGCTGCGGAGCCCAGGGCCCGTTATGTTCTTTAGTGTTGCTGTGTTTTTATAACCAATGTTTTCCTAAAAGTTAGGTCGGTTGTGTTTATTTTCATTACATCGTACATGCATGAGGAAAGCTGGCTTTTTAAAGGAGTTCCCTGAAAATTAAAGCAGCTCTCACTGAAGATTTTCATTTTATGTCTGAATTTTCAATGCTTCTGGACAAATATTAATAATTCAAAAAGAAATTGAACTTAAAAGGCACTGGGCAGGCAGGGACACGAAACAGGATCTAACCTGTCTTTGCCAAATTCTAAGCAAATCTAAACAGGGATCCCAGAATTTGACCTCCGGTCAGCACCATGGCTCTTGGGGGGCAACATCCGAGTGACCACCTGCCTCCCAGTCATTGCCTGTCCACCCCTACTCAAATCAGGTAACATTTTAAAGCGAAATCATCCTGGAAACAGTCTTCATTTAAAATGAAAATAACACAAGAGACTAATGAGCCTTGCCCCTAAGTAGAGAGAATCTGCTATCCAGGCAGACGACAAAACACATTAACCTCTTAAGGGATAAAAATGAGGACTTGCTTTGTGAAAATATAAAACATAGGAATGTTCTACAACCACAAAAGAAAAACAACAGATAGCAGAAGATGGCAGAAAGGAGCACAGCTATGTGTCATTTTTTTCAGGGAGGGCCACAGGGCTTTCAAGGCTAAGTAGTAAGAAGAGAAATTAAAAGCCTTTTCTTCCCTTGTTATCTCCTCCATACAGTGACAGTGGTCCCAGCCAGGGGGGGGGCTGCTGCCCTTTGGCTTCCAGGAAAGGAACCATCCCAGACAAAGGAAGGGCTCAGGGTCCCCAGGGATGAGTGAAGACGCCAAAGGACTCAGCCTGTCTTTGGAACACGGGCTTATTCTACCAGATGACCTGCTGGGGCTGCCATATGGCCTGCGCGTGGCATTCTGTTCAGGATAATAGGGCCTGGGTCCAGGCCTGGTTCTGCCCTCTGGGCAGGGACCACAGAAGTAGAGCGCGTTTGTTCTGACTCCACTGGCTTGCCTGATGCCACTACTATGGAGCTACAACCTTCAATATCCTCCACGGTGCCTTTTCAGGTTTTCAAAGAACATGACTAATACCCAGGCAAGGAAGGGCTGAGTATGGGCCGCTGCTGCTCTTCCTGGGAGAGAATAAGATAAATTAAGGGACTTAGAATCCCAGAGTGGTTAAGCCAGCGCAGAACCCAGATGTCACGGGAGTGCAGTGATCTATGTTTATCACCACTGCCAACAAGAGGAATTTGCTCCATATGAAGGTGCTCATGTCTTCATGTTTTATATTCTGCAAGCCACCTCGCCAGAGGTTCCCAGGTGATGTCATGATTTAAAACAGTGGATGAAGGGTTCACAGAAGGGTTAAACAACTCTGAGAAAGAAAAATGGTCTTTTAAAAGTTTTTTTAAAGCCGAGAATTCCTGGTCCAAGTCCTGTGGTTTTCGGTGGCCAAAAATATGGCCTTTGTGTTTGCCCTCTGCATCAGAACACATAGTAACAGTTGTCTGTCTGTGGCAAAAGTAGAGAAGGATTACTAATTGTTCCGAAGGCTCTAGTGAAGCATTCCTCTTAACCATGTTCTCTTGGAAAACTCAGTTGACTTGTTTTTAAAAACAATACTTTCTGGGTGAAGAGGACACGGGGTTCTGCTATTGTTACAGCTCCCTATGAGTGTGCGTGTGTGTGTGTTTTGTCCTACTGATGGAAATGAGATCCCAGGGAGTTTGGTTCAGCCCCACAGCCCTGGACTAAATACGAAGCTGGAGTCAGGAGGGAGAATAAGTAAGCCAGGTGGATTTTACAGACAGTAAAATCTCTCGGAGGGGCCACCCTGTGCCTGAATCAGTTCAAGATGACTCACCTGTAGACTTCTGTCTGGGCTCCATATCTGATATGAGCTTTCCAAGCCTCTGGGTCCACAGAGACAAAAAAGGGAGTTTAGGTAAATTGTTGTCAACTGCTGATTTTTCTACACTGACTAAATACCCGGAGGGTGTGAGAAACACCGGGCCATCCCTCCTACGTGAGCTGCGGTGTCCGACTGGAGGCCAAGCAGCGGAGTCTGTACGTGGTCACAAACACGAGCGCTAGAGGCTGAGTGCTTAGGCAGGAATTCCGGCTTTTCCACTTAACTAGCTACGATCCTGCCTCTGGATCTGTAACCACAAAATGGATCTGTGTAGATAAAAATAAAAACTAGGTTCCACAGTGCCATTCAGAAGCGCTCTTACAAATATGAGGCCTCAGTGGGAGCAGACGACAGCATGCAGCTAGTGTTTCCCTTAGCGCCCTGTGTTCTGGGGCTACGGCTTCACCTAGTTCCAAAACAAACCAGCTTCTGCCTCTCTGCCTTGGTGTGTGCTGTGCCCACCCTCCGGAATGCCCTTCTGGTCCTTTCTTCCTCTTGTACCCACCCTTGAGAAAGCTCGGTAACTGCTCTGTACCTCAGCGTCCCTGTAAATTGGGGCTAATACTAGCAGCTATCTCACAGAGTTGCTGTAGGCATTAAATGAGTTAAAGAGAATACCAGGATTGCTGGCACACGTTATGTAATCAGGTGAGCACCAGGAACCCCGTTCAAGGCTACAGGCAATGAGGAAGGGTTATGTGGTTCCAGTGTCATTGTTGGTGATGATTAGGCTTCAAACCTCGTATTACCCTTATCTACATTTATTCTTTCCTCCCGTTATGAATCACCCCAGGGAGATGTTAATCTTTTCCCAGACGGCAAACACACCTGGAGATAAGAGCCAGTTAAGAAACCTGGATTCTACTCTTACTCAGCTTCTGAGAAGCCGAGAGGCCATGCGATAGCCAAGCTGCCTCCTCCAGCTTCAGTTTCCTCGGCGATGCAACGAGAGGTTGGGCTAGAAGCTCGATATACTCTAAGGCCCCCTCCCAGGCGTTAGAGCCTATGATTCTAAGTTTGATGTCTAGGTCACAAATTGCTCTTTACCGAAAGTAAAATGATTCCCAATCTATGCCTCTAAAATGTTCCTATAGCGTTGGCGTTGCCCAGGATGCAGAGTGCAGGCGGTCCCTCGGAACCCCCAGCGGGGAGAGCGCCAGGATCCTGCCGCTGATCGGTCACCACAAACGGTCTTTGTGGTACAAATGGGTTTCTGCGATGGGCACCGAAGGAGTCTCCGCTGGCACTTAGGAACATGGATTTGGCGTTCGGATAGTGTCCCAGATGGGATGGCAGAGGACGCATTTTATTCCCCCTCACAATCATGTGGCCTTAGGAAATGCCTTTATGAGCTGCCTCCAGCTTCCCTGGACCCCGGGGCGGGGGGAGGGGGGTAAAGTGGTGCAGTCCAGGCCCGCCCACAGGTCAATAGGTCACTTCTGGTTTCTTCTTTAAATTCTCCAATATGCGTGTGGGAAGCTCAGGTCAGGTGCACCCCGGCCCTCTTGGTTTCTTAGCCTTCCCCAAAGTTCTCCGTGGCTGATGGAGGTATTTCATTAACTTCTGTGAGGGCGGGGATCAGGGCCTCCCACGCCATACTGAACACAGACCGGGGATTGGTCAGTGAGCTTTCTCTTTTACAGCGTCTTACGCTTTCCAAAGCAAATATGCTCATCTGTTTCGGTTCTTAAAGGTTTTAGGCAGAAATTATTTCTGCTGAACTTCATGTCAGCTTCATGAGGACAGAAGTTAACATCAGTTCTACTCTCTTCTGTATCTTTATAAACCGCCATGGCTTGGTATCTACTTAGGGAATGGTGGCTGAGTTAGCCAATGAATCTGCAGTGTACAAGAGAAAAGTTTAAGAACTGCTCGAGGTTAGGCTGTTAATAAGAGGCTTCTGGGACATCTGTCTCCAGGGGTACTGCTCTGTCACTTCAGTGGCTAATCTCAGAGGGGCTCAACGTGGATTTGTGTAGACAAAAATAAAAACTAGGTTCCACGGTGCCATTCAGAAGCGATCTTACAAATATGAGGCCCAAGTGACAGCATTTGGATGATGCTTCTGTTCTGGGTGTTAAGGATTCACCCAATTCCACTGCAAACCGGCTTCTCCCGCCTCTCTGCCTTTGCATGCGCTGTGCCCCCACCTGGAATGCCCTTCTGGTCCTTCCCTCGCCCTTCACATGGCCAACTCCTAATCAGAAACCACTTCCCACCAGGCTTTTCCCTCTTTTCCTCCTTCTGCCACCAAAATCTGGGCTTATTTTTATCAGAGCACGTACCAAACAATATTACATTTCCTTACTTTGTCCACTTCCTCTCTCCTCCCCTAGCCCCACACCATGAGTTCCTTGAGTGCAGGGACTGTGTCATAAATAAATTCCTTTAAAAGTGGTCGGTATACAGGGTTTTAATAGTTGTTCATTGAATGAGTTGTTACGTGCAACCCTGTACCTACCTTATCAAGGAAAAAAAAAAGTTGAAACATCTCCAAAGAGCACTTTTCCCACTGATCAGGACGGTCACCCAGGTCTGCAGCGGCGAACAGACGCCCCCTCGCCCACCCCCCACCATGGGATTATGCTGCAGCATGTGGGGAAGGCATTCTCCTACAGCTGCTGATCTGACTGCAGAAAGACCTGGGCTCCCACTGAGCTTACAATCGCTGGGACAGATGGACGTACAGGAGTGTCCATGTCTCCGGGATATGCTCTGGCCCTCTTCCTACAATGACCAGTGCCTTGGAGCTGTGGTCACAAATTCTATCCTAGTCACTGGAAGCATCCTGGGGAAGTACAGAAAAGAGTGCTGCTTTAGACACACAAACAGGCTGAACACTAATGAAATCAGCCTAATTACCTTTGGAGGGAAAGGTGTGGCTGGCTTTCCTCTCCCCTCCTACCCTTTCTGCAAACTTGTGGCTCCTTGATAAAAGGAAAGGATTATAAAACCCGGGAAGGTGGAGGGACTGGGGTCTCTTGTATAAAGGATACAGGGATAGAGTGGTGCTACAACCAGAGTAAGCAAATCCTTTATAAGGGTGCAGAGAAGAAACACAGAAGCACCTCTGGGTTTCTTCCCTTGGTTGTGTTCTGTACTGAGCTGGGGAGAGAGGAGAGCTGCCTCTTCATGTTGCACATGCTGAACGGTCCAGGGTGCCTTCAAAGTGTTGGAACTCAAGGAGAAGCAGCCGATCACAGAGGCACAACCTCCAGCCCAATGGACAGGGGTGGGTGGGTGGGGCACTGCTTTCGAAGGTGCTCTAATCAGAAATTCTATCAGGCCCTAAGCTCTATCTCATGTCAACTGGTTATACCTTCTCTGCCCACTTGCGTCTTTCTGCCGCATCCAACCTGCCCAGGGGACAGGAATAGAGGCCACTGAGAAGGATCAAAGAGAACCCGCAGCCCAGGCATCTGCGGTCCCCCACGCACTGCCACCTCTTTCGAGGTGAGACAAGGGAGCATCATTGCTGACTACCTCACTGTGGTTTTTGAAAGGGACAAGTGAGAAAATGTGAATAAAAATACTTAGTAAACTGTAAAGGTGCTATACAAGTGTGAAGAAGTAGTATTATTATCAGTGCTCTATTTAGTTGCAGCTTGCCTCGGCACTACTGGTATCGCTTACGCTTTGGCCCAAGTAAATGTTAACCTTCCTATTTCCATAGAAGCAGGGGCTCCGCAAGCCTCTGCTCTGGGCTGCTGCTCTTCTCTGGACCTGCACCGCCTTCCGAGGCTTCTCTGCCTGGCAAGCTCCTAGTAGCCCCTTGGGGCCTATCACCAGTTTGAGCCCGTTTCCATCTCTCTCTCTCTCTCTTTGGTCTCTTTTTGAACTACCACAGCAGTCTCGAGATTCTCCTTAGCTACAGTTTTTTATTTAATACCTCCTTTGTTGTATTTTGAAGTAGTATTTAATTTTAAAGAAGAACTCTCCAGCTCTCGCTCAGCGAAACTGATGCCATCTCCTTGACCATCAGCTGAACTCCAATCTTTGTGCACCACTCCATCGATTTGGACTACAGGTTTACCGGGGTGGGTAGCACTCACTGGCCATCTGCTTACTTGTCTTTCTGACTAGACTGTGAGTTCCCAGAAGGCAGAGTCGATGACATCTTAGTGGGTATAAGTTCATGTGCCGATGCATAAAATATTTCCTGTGCCCGTTTCACTAAGAGAGCAGTTTGCCTAACAACGTGCTCGTTTTTGTTTTCACGCGACACACCTGGAGTTATGTGTGATGTGCACGTGCTGGAGGCTGGAAAAGTAGAGACAATAATGATCAGAACAAGCCATGGTTGGATGCTAAGCAAGCACTAGGCATTGCGATAAGCACCCCCTAGGAGGCCGGTGCTATTTTCCCAAATTTGCAAATGAGGAAATAAAGAGGTAATCTGCCTTCAGTCACAAAACGAAGCATCGCAGCAGCTGTAGCATCTGTGGTCTTAATCACTGCACCAGAAGAAAGGGGGAAAGAGGTGTTCGTAATTTATTAAGATGAGAATACTGTCATATTTGTAGCTTGATTTTATTAGTGTTATTTTAAGACACAGGCAGTATTAGGTCCCTCACATCCCTTCTTCTAGTCTAACTCTACCAGACAAAAAAATTAAGTTTCTATGAAGCAATAAAATGAGAAAGGAGTTCCATGTGGGAGGAGAGCGAAGATCCTGCCTCCGCAGGTCTCGGGAGCTGGTTTGCACCTGTTGCTCCTAACTCCCCCTTTGACGTGGTCAGAAGCCTCTTCCCTACCATCTCTGACCCAACACCAAAGCCTTTACGTTGTTTCCAGAAACGACAGGGCAGGGGTGCCGCAGCAACCCGTCCCCAAGGCCAGGGAACTTCCTTGCTCACATACTCCTGTGTGGAAACAAAGTGAGGGTGGAAGGATGGGCTCCCATGGCTCCTAGGTGCTTCTCGGTTAACGAGAGGCTCCCTCTGCCATCCCTGCTTAGAACCGTGTCAGGGGCACGCACGTGAAAGGGTAAGTCTCCTCCTCTCCGAGCCCTGTCTATTTTCCTTACTTTCTATCTCCGGTGGCCAAGAAGAGAACAGTGAAGGGTGAGGGCTTCATCCACACCCCATGAATTGTCTGAAAAAGGGGTGTCAATGTGTGAAACCCAAGGAAAGACCCATAGGATGATGGGTCATCTTGTCACCGCGCCTGAATAAAAAACACCCTCGTGCAATCCAGTGAGGAAATGCGGCTTAAAAACATTCTGGCTTCACCACCTATTAGCTATGTGACCTCGGAAAAACTACTACTTTACCTTGCATCTGTAAAAAAGAGAAAGTCACTGGACTTATTTTAAAGGGGTGTTCTGAGTGTTATAGACTTAATACCCAGGAACCCTTTACGACTGTGCCTGGCAAATAAGTGCAATTAAGTATTAGCTATTATTATGGATTTGCTGTTAGTAGTAGTATTAGCATCGCTTTGCTTTCTTTTTGCTGTGCCCCCACCCTTTTGTGTGAAAATCTAATCTTTCCCAAAGACCACTTTGGGTGGTTTGTGTTGACACACCTTCTGTATTCCAAATTTTCTCCTGGAATATTCTTTGGAAGACTGGACAAAGAAACTGCCTTCAAATAATTTCCTGGCACTAGTAATACAAACACCTAAATCAACCACTTAGCAATCAGGTGAGATTCTCACAAATATAGCTGTCAGCACATTAGAAGTTAAGCCCTTTCCCGGCATAAATACACCAAACACACTTAATGTCATTATTTTTCTTGAGATGCATCACACACTCAGGCCCACCTCTAATATCTCTACCTTACTAGAAAAGAGCCATGACACAGGTGATTAAAAGCACCGAGACCTGGCTTCCTAGGGAAGACTGGGGGGCAGCGGCGGCGGGGCAGGTGTGAGCAACACCACTAGATTCCCAGTACAGAAAATCAGTCCAAGAGACACCAGGCTGAATTCCTTGTTGTGGGAAAGGTGAATTGGGTCAATGGAGAAGTCACTGCTGGAATATTCTGAAAAGCAGGAGTGGAGGTTAGTGCTATAATCACGAACTCCCCAAGTTACTCCCAGTCTGTGGGGTTCTAAATATCGAGATTTTTCTGTGTCTCAAAGGGCTAGACATAGTCCCCAAGTATTTTTATACTGTTCCCATTAAGAAGTGGATATATATAGCCTCCCCTGTATCCGCGATATGACTGCTTGAATGATAGCATATGGTGGAAGTGACGTGTCAGTTTCTGGGCCCAGAGCTTAATAAATGGTCAACTTGTTGAACCCGGTCGCCATGTATGAGGAACCCTAAGCTGCCTGGGGAGACGCCTTCATGACGAGCCCGACAGGAAAGGAACGAAGGCAGTGGCTCTCCGCCTTAGCTGAGCCCCCAGCTGACAGGCAGCACCCGCTGGCCCCCCATGCGAGTGGACCATCTTAGCAGTGGATACTACAGCCCCGACTTGAGCCACCTCAGCTGACACCACGTGGAGCAGAGAGGAGTGTCTTTGCTGAGGTCTGCCCAAATTGTAAATTCCTGAGTCAAATAAATGATCACTTTGTTACGCATTCAGTTTTGGGATGGTTTCTGATGCAACTAGATAATTGATATATTCTGTGGTTTGGAAAGAATCCTTTCCTGGATCCTTTCAGGTATGCTCTCTATCCTGAAATATCGCTTTCTTTGCTCTCTCCTCTTAGACCAGCTGAAGACAGAAATTAGCTGTCAAAGCCGGATATATTGCAGAAAGACAGGGAGTCTTTGGTCAGAATGCAAATGCTATGACAATTCCCTGGTAATAATCTTCAGGCTGTCTTTTTATGTGTCAAGCAGTATAAAACTTGTCCCTAAAATGACTTATCCCAGTCTCTTGAAATCAGGCTTCTTGTTATTAATCATAGAAATACAAATTATATCAATGAGGTACAATGTTGCACTGGTCAAATTAGCTGGCTTTTTTTTTAAGGATAATATTTAATGTTGGTGAAGTTGGGATGAAATCAATATATTGTCCATGACAGGATAAATCAGTACCACTCAGAAAATAATTTGGCAATGCGTAACACGCAAGCGCCCATCCATGCACATTATCAATACTAACCTCTCATTCAACAATTTTACTTCTCATAATTTATCCCGAATGACTAATCTAAAGTAAAAAAGAAAAAACAGACACGTATCAGAGGAAGACACTTACTGCAGCCTTATTTATCACGGTGAAAAAATCAGAAACAGATTAAATTTCTAAATACGAAGAAATAGTTGAAATAAAAGTATGTTATGCCAGCGTCATGGAATGTTATGAAATCATTAAGATGCTAATAACGAAGACCAGTAATCCTCAGCTTATGACGTAATAGTAAACGGTGGGGAAAAAATTAGAATACAGGGGTAGGCAAAAGTAGGTTTACAGTTGTGAATAAGCAAAGTTTATTCTTGTATTATTATTTGTTCTTCTATTATTTATTTTTCCATACAAACAACTGTAAACCCGCTTTTGCCAACCTCTCTATAAAAGTATATGCCCACTGATTACAACCTTATAAAAACAGAGATACACATAAACAAATGTTAAAAGTGTGCAGATAAAGACAAAATAAGTTATTTTATATAATTGTTTATATTGGTTTTTTTCTTTTAAAGACAAAACTTTGTCTTTTAAAAATTATTTATTTATTTATTTTCAGAGAGAGTGGAAGGGAGGAAGAGAGGGAAACTGGCGCCTGCATGTGCCCCAACCGGGGACTCGTCCTGCAACCCAGGCACGTGCCAGGGAATTGAACTGGAGACTTTTTGTTTTGCGGGATGACGCCCAACCAATTGTGCTACACCGATCAGGGAGAAAAATTTTTGTATTTTTTTTTAAGCATTTTAAAAAGAAGGGATGGAGGGATGATTGATTAAAAACAATAAAATCACCCTCCAACCCAATTAGGCCGAGCATTTTCTTGGTAAAAACAGTTATTGCCCTTCTGTTGAACAAAACCAAGAACTAATATTGGATCTAATGGAATATGTTTCTTGAAATAGATAACTTACTTTAACTATTTCAATATGTCCCTTGAAATGGTTAACAATGCTAAGGTACTTTGTTGACTTCCTTGAGACTAAGTCCTCTATCAAATGACACATTTATACTCTGGATGTTCAGTATAAGAAAACGGAGGTAATTCACAGATTGCAGTTAAATTAGCATATTATAATTGTGGATTTGTTTCCCCTTCCAACCTCCTACTTTTTTCTTCCTAGGCTTCAAAATATAGTGTTAAAATAAAACCAGCAACAACAATTTGTATTTTTAGAGTGAACTTTAATCCGATTTTTTTCACAAAGATTCATACCAATTCAAAAAATCACTGCTGTTCTCTTCGTGCTAGTAATACAGTGACTGTCTTTTGCATTAAACATTCAGATTACAGTCACATAGGAGAAAGAAAACCTGGCTCAGACTTCTCTGTGGTCAAATGTACACCAGCAAAAGCAAATGGAAAACTGATTGCAATTGTGTACTTGGATATTTAAGGCCCAAACTATTTTTACCCTAGTCATTCAAATATTGGATTTTAAGATCTCCTTTCTCTAGTCTAAAAACATGCACAGAAAAAAGGAAAAGGAAAACGTGGTTCATTCACATCCCAAACTTCCTGTTAAAAGCCCCGTGCGTGAAGTGACAGGAAGTCCGGACCCTCCCTCTGCCAGCCTTCTTGCTCTTGCTGGGGTCACCGCCCTGATTCGCCATGATCCAAATCCAAGTACTGTCCATCTAAAGCGTTAAGTAAACTTTTATTTGAACATGTAGCAAAATGTTAAGCACATGTTTTCATAAACTAATTCCCAAGTGGAACTGTTTACATTTTACCTTAAAGACAAATGGCTGCTGGAACACGGAATTTGTTTCAGAATTTTAGTCACATTGAGCCATTCTTCTTAGTCATAAAAAATAAATACCACAGCAGGTAAGAATAATTCTGTAATTCTGCCTCTAGTTGCTAGACTTCAGCTCTCTCTGTGGCCCTTTTCAAATCAGCCCACTCGATGCTAATATAAATATAAACACATCAGTCAGTCGACCATCAGGGCTGAAGAAATATCTTGGGAGCTAAAATGTAAACTCCTATTTGGTTCCAAGGCTTCTAAGCTAAGCACCCTATTATACATAATAAAACAGGCAGAAGTCAAGATGTTCTCCACCATGATAAAATAAAATTAAATAAGGTTAAATTAAATTAAGGAAATAAGTCCCTAAACTAAGTAACTTTTAGAAGGCCCAAAGACATGATACTTCTAGCTCTTGAAAGAAGAAACACTTACCACTCAGTGTTCTTTCTCTCTCAATTATTTCAGTTGTTTAAACAATCTACATTAACACCTCTTGATCAATGTCAAAGTAAAAATTGCTTAATAGTTAAGTGATGAAATCAGGACCACTAAGCATCATGACTTTGATCTTAATTGGCTCCTGGTACTGTGTCTTAAGCTGGAGTTGTCTGTGTGCTTTTAACATTACAGAGGGTGCCCCCACCAGCCGGTACCCCCCTCCCCCCACCCCCGCAATCTCTCTTTTCCTCAAACAGGCCAGCAGCACGCTTGTGAAGTGGAAAGGCCCATTTAATGATGCAAATGTTTGGGTGATGATTAGAGACACTTGGAGCTGCAAATTCTCTTGTGATCTAAAATTTGCTTGAGTAGAAGGTGCCTTCAGGCAGAACTGAAGGTGTATCTACAAATGATGATTGCAAAGCATGATTTGTATCTGAAGTCTGCTTGCCATGAAACAGCTATAAGATTTAATTTGGAAATTGTAACAATGCTCTCAGGGGTGTCAGAATGACTGAACCAGAAAAGATCTTGGTTCTCACAATGTGTCAATAGTGGTACCTCTTTCTTACACTTTGGAGAGACTGAATCCCTGTAGAACTAGATATCTGGGCCACCGTTAGTACACCGTTAGTAACTTTTTCTAAAAGCTAACATTCAAGTGTGAGACTACATGGAATATACCCAGAGCTGGCATCTGCTTGGTACTACACTGTAGAGTCCGTTTTATTTGGTCAGCACCCACGCCAGAAGGTTGGCAAAATACTTTGATCATCGTGCAATATACAAAACTTCTTGCGTTATAAATTACAGAATTTTCAAGGATGCCAATACTTATATATTAGAGTTTTAAGGTCTTGGATATAGATTTTTTTTTTTAAGTGTGGCAAAAGTATTGAAGTGAGTTAAATCTCCTCTGGGATAGTAGCATAAAATCTATAGAGAGGAAAGTTCAAATCCAAATGAAATGAACAGAATAATGCCAGTGCTCAATCAATTTGATTTTATATTGTAAAACCACCAAACAGCATGTTTATGTAGGCCTAGTCTAGAGGCCAAAGGTTTCAACTACACAACTCAACTTCCTAAGACTTCTGATTTCAACTTCTTTGATCCCGTAATCCTCATGTGGTAATTTTGCGTTCTGAGAGTGTGGTCACCACCGTTATCCAAATTCAAGTCTGACACCATTTTACACTCATGTCTGTCCTGAAGGGTGAAGATGACCAGCAGCGACCCCGGAGACCAGTCTATGTTGTCTTAGTTTACAACTAAGAGAACAAGGCCCAGGGAAACTGGGAAGCTTGTCCGAGTATGTGATACAAAGGGAACTTAGATCCAGTCTGTGACTCTTTCTAAAAACTGATGCATGTCTAGTCCTATAAACACAGAATAAACACCACTGGTGAAAAGGAATGATCAGAACAGGTTACCTGATTTGCAGGGGCCAATGCACAATGAAAGTGTGGGGCTCCTTATTCAAAAAAATATTAAAAATTTCAAGATGGCTACAGCAGGGAACTCTAGGCATAGGGCCAAATGTGACCACACAGGTTAACTGACCTGTGAAACTGACTGGCAGTGCGGTTTCATTATTTACTAGGCTTTGACTCTGAAGGCAAAGGGGAAGAAACGGTCTTTGATCACTGAAGATGCTCAAAAATGATCTGTTGCATAGATAAATGAATGAATAAGTGAATGAGTGAAGACAGGCACCTAGAATATCGCTAAGACCCAGGGTCAGGTTGCGTTAACACAGTAAGTCACCAAAAGTACCTGGTCCTTTTTTTTAAGTGTTGCAATTCATAATCTGAAAATGCTTCACGACGTAATAAACTTTCCAAGCCCCAACAACCAGAATCATGTCCAAAAAGTGAGTAGTGATGAATACATGTGATATCATTTCTGTGCTTTTATGTTTTCAAGAAATGCTGATTTTTTACCAAAACTGTTTTGTATTTTTTTTCTGTCTCTGTGCATTTGGAAATAGCCATCCAGATGTTTTATGGAACCTATCCATATGCAAAATCTACAAGCCCCTCAGATATGAATATTTCATGCATACATTGCTAGGCAACCTTGATTTGAAAATAATAGTACTAATCACAAAACTAGTACAATATATTGAGTTTTTATTATGTCAGATACCATGCTAAATTCTTTGCATACATTTCCTCCTGAAGAAAGACATCATAACATCTCTAAGGATAGACATATTATCTTGATTTTCCGTTAGGAAAACAAGGCTCTCAGAGACTGAGTGGCAGAATTTGAACTAGGGCCATTTGGACTCCTGTAGAGGCTAAGAGTTTTTTGGAGGGAAAGGAGTGCAGGTTGGATATACAGGGAACACACTGCAGGGTTGTTTCTCATATTAAGGAATATGAGTTATATTTGATAAGGCCTGGTTGAAGTTTCACTTTGGTGAACAAAAACACAACAATAAAACACCAAGTACAAATTTCCAATGCTGAAAATCTAGATGGTTAATTTTACAGCATACTGCAAAGGCAGACCAGTTGTAAAAAGCTGAACAAAGATAGAGGCTCCTCACCCATATTTTATTGGGCTTCAGGGACAATTGCATTATTGTACCAAGAAAAGAGGCTAAACAATCCAGAGCGAAGGAAGAAGCCTGCTAAGATTTCCAGTCAGGGAACCTGCAGTAATATGCTTCATTAATGGACAAGGAAGGAGAAAAGTGGATAAATTTCCTCTGTACAAAGAGGATTTATAATGTGTAGCCAAAAGACAGGCAACTTTCACTTTAGAACTTCAGGGGTTAATGGTTGTTTGAAGTAGGAATCCTGAGAAAACACAAATTGATAATCATGAAATACTTTGGAGTTTGAGAGGACAGAGTTAGTGTTTCTGTCTCTACCTATCAAGAGATACAAGTGCCTTTATAATGATGGCTTATATTTATTATGATGTTTCAAAGTGTTAATCTGGCAGGGACATGTTTTTTCTCATTTAAAACAAGCTACAGGAAAAATTAAGAAAAAATATGTAAGTATAATGAAGGCACTTTCATTTTACATATTCTGTCCACTTTTTTATAGTGTTGTCCTCCAGTGTCATGTCTTTTAATAATTTTCAATTGCCTCATTAAATGAAAATTCTGTTCTAGGTATGCAAAATTTTCAAATAATGGCAAAAAGATATTTCCAGCCAAACACATAAATGCGTTTATGTAATATACGCCCTGTTCACACAATATGCATATGTAACAACATAAAAATACCAACACTTGGCAAGAAAGTGCTGATTTTGCTTCCGTACCCAATGGTGAGTCTCCTCCACCGAAGTGCATTGCGGTGGTGGTCACTGTCCTGCCCAAGACTGCATTAGGCTCAGGGCGCAAGCAGTGTCATGGCGTTGTCCACGAGGACTGAGGGGACGTCTACTGCTAGGAAAGCTTTCTTAGGGAGGCTGGGCCTCCTGATCTGCTTTATTCTCACCTGGAAAGTGCCAGTCTTGGTGCGAACATGTGAAGAACTAGCCAAGAAGAGGCTGACAGGCTGAGGAGAGCAGAGAACACAGTCTTTGATGACATTGTTGAGCCGCCTCATCTCTCGACTTCTTTTATGTGACCCGACATGTCTTCATCGTTCATGCAATTTTGAGTTGGGTTTTCTGTTACTTGTAGATAACACCTACTTGACGGAGCACCTGTTGTGTTCTAAAAAACGATGCTGAGGCCAGCCACTTTGCCCATATGCTCTCTAATGAATTTAACATCTCTTTTAGATAAGGGCTGTTTTTTCCACTTAACAGAAAAGGAACTAAGACTCCTGGAGAAACTAGTGATACACCCAATTTCTCACATCAAGTTAGCAGATAGGGCAGGATTCCAATCTAGTATATGTGACTTTGAAAGTTATTTAAAATCGCTGTATATGTCTGTGTGTATGTGTGGTGGTGGTGCATTTTAATATATGTCCACGCTTTTATACCTCTGGTGGAGGTATTACTGTAGTAACACAATCATTTATCTCATTTTTGACTCTTTGATAAAAAGTTAAAAGTAGTGGGGGGCATAATTGAGGGAATACGCAACAAACGAAAGCAGATGGTAAGAAATGGGAAAAGTAATCATTAGCAAATTGCCTCATCCATTAGGAGTTGCTTATTTTCCTTCTCATAGGTCAGATAATTCAAAACTCTGTTCTGCGGTTAGCTGAGACCCTGTGCCAGATAACATCCACATTAAATACTTATCATTAAGACCATTAATGAGCAAGTGTTTTAAGGCTGATGTATGTCTCTAAAGAAACTTCTGGATCAAAGGCGGCAAACTTTCTGTGTCGAGGTTACCATGCACTCTCTCTTTTCCACAGAAGAATTTGCTAATCAATCGAGGCATTCTTTTCCCCCTGACCTTAGATGTGGCCCCACAAATTTCTACAACACAAGCTTCAGCAGTTACCACCAAGCAGCTAGGTTTGGTTTTCTACTCTGAAACTCATTTGCCCCGTCTGTCCTACATACATGTTCAGTGGGGGATGGCTCTTCAGGGATGTACCTGGAAATTACAGGGAAATTGTGCGATGGTAGCATATCAACCTGAGAGCTGAATGAGGTGCAATTACTGCTCACTGAAAATATTATCTACGTATGTCCGAAAATTGAGTCTAAAAACTATATTAGCAGCAATGAAGTTTAAGCGATCCCGAAAGAAAAGGGCAAAGCGTTGTAAAATGTAAATGGCAATAATAAATTTGAGAAGTTGGATTATTTTTTGTCTGTCTCTTTTTACAGATAGCTATATGCACATTCGTGAAGTGGATTCATAGTTTTTAAATCACCATTACATTTGACCCTACTGCCTAGGTAATGAAAATGTGAAAATAAATATAGCATTAAGGAATCCTACTACTAAAATGAACCATGGAGATCACCTACACTCTGCTATCCACCCTCCTTCGCCTTGTTCTAATGAGAAAACTAGGGCCAGCAAGACCAGTGCCTTGTCCGCAGATATCTGGCTGGCTAAGCGTTGAGCCAGGCTTGGTTTCCACTCCCAGCTCTGTCCTCTTCTTCCATGTTCAAATTGCTCTGACAGCTTTGTCAGTGATGGGTACACACTTTGAACTGTATAATTACATTAAGTCCTAGATATTAGCTAAGTGTGTAGCAAAGAGAAGGGGAGCGAGAGAGACAGAGTCTGAGAGATGGAGGAAGGGAAACTAAAAGAGCGAGGGAGGAAGCCATCTCTAATAACTTTTTTACTGTTCTTTGGACACTTGGCGGAACACGGGTTTCTGATTTTCTTACTGACCCCTGAGGACTTCAGGCCCCACGAGCTGGAGAT
This sequence comes from Mormoops blainvillei, assembly GCA_004026545.1. Classification (NCBI taxonomy): domain Eukaryota; kingdom Metazoa; phylum Chordata; class Mammalia; order Chiroptera; family Mormoopidae; genus Mormoops; species Mormoops blainvillei. The sequence goes on along the minus strand of PVJD01006394.1, from coordinate 36,480 downwards.
GGTCTTGGCTTTCAGTGGATGGGGTGGGGTAGTGTTACCTGCGGAACCCCATCCAAACGGCCAAGAGGCCAGCAAAGTCAGAGTCAATGCCAGAGCCCACAAAGAATGACCGGCCAATCGCCATCACTTTTCGTCAACCAATGTTTGCTGAACTGGTGGCGCCATTAGAACACCTTCCTATAGTCTTCTGCAATGGCCCCCTGGTCCCCCAAAAGCTCCTTTATTCAATCATCTCACAAAAGACAACTGGATTTAGGGACCTTGTAAACTCAGTTAATTAGGTGAATAATATTTGTGCTCACAAGAAAGAAATGATTACATATAGTATGCTTTCTACAAAGTAGGGCATGAAGATCAGTAAGGTTCATTTTTGTGTTGTTACGACCATAATGATTATATTTAAAAGCCCCCAATTGATTATTCTAAAAGTAACAGCCCTCCTCACCACTCGTTTTCTACATTTTTATTGTTTCTTCCACTGATTACATCGAGGAGGTTTTATAGTAAGTGGTTGAGATTATGGGCTTTGAAGTCAGACAGGCGTAGGCATGAATTCTGTCTCTGCCACTGTGAGTTCTTAGCAAGGTACTTAACTGTGGCAGACAGAATAACGTCTCTATCCCTCCCCAAAGATGTCTGTGCCCTAATTCCTGTCCTGTCAATAGGCTCCTTTAAATAGCAAGAGGGAGTTTGCATACGTAATTAAATAAAGGGTCTTAAAATAGGAAACTTTCTTGGATTATCTGTGTGGGCCCAGTGTAATCACAGGGAGGCAGGAGTCCAAGGAGATGTGACTCTGAAAGCAGAAGTCGGAGTCAGGGAACAGCGGACTCTGCTTGAAGATGGAGGGAGGGACCACAAGTGAAGAAATAAAGGTAGCTTCTAGAAGCTGGAAAAGACAAGACAATGGATTCTCCCCTTGAGCCTCCACAGGAACAGCCCTTGACTTTATCCCAGTGAAACTCATGTGGGTCTTCTGACTCCCAGAAGTATAAGGTACAGCATTTGGGTTGTTTTAGGCATGTAAGTTTGTGGTAATTTGTTACTACAGCAATAGTAAACTGATGCTCCTTGAACATCTGTGTCCTCGTCTAGAAAACAGTAAAAAAAAAGTATGTGCCCCAAAGGGCTGATACGAGGATTACATAAGAGGATGTAACTAAAACACTTCAGTGCTTGGCAGAGATTAAGAACTCAATCACTGTTCGCTGTCATTATGCATATGATATCATCATATAGAGTAGGGATTTACATATTGCTGATTATAGCAAGTGGTGATTCCATAAAGTATCACTCATTGTATCATAACAACACCTTACCTTTTGAACAGCACTTCTGTGGTTTTTACAAAGCACTTTTGCCTCTTCTGTATCATTTGATGCTCATTATCATTGCGAGTCCACAGCTGAGGGGAAAGTGCTTTCCTGGGTCCCTCAGAGTATGCTGTTGGCCAAAGCAGGGATCGAGGTCATCTGGTTCTAAACACAGTAGGCTTCCAACCTCATCCTCTGGCTTACAGAAATATGCACAGAATGCAGAATCTTCACATGAAACAGAAATGATAAGCCAAATGGTGGTGGGGCTGTTCACTGCACATCAGGCCATTTCCCGTAGGAACCTATGGATGGGTGTTTTCTGCCAGGGCCTCGAGGCTCCGTTTCTCCAAACACAGCCCGAGCACTCTCTGAAATGCATCTAGTCAATTGCGCAAAACACAAGAGAAAAAATTCCATCCTGACCGCAGCAGGCAATCACCTTATGCCCTGAAGCATGAAGTTTGATTACCCTTATCTCAGTTTATCATTAAATCAAAAAATGTCGCTATGAATACTGGCCCAGGACTCCATTTATGGAATGATATAGGCCAGTCAGCAGAAATAAGTGGGCGCCCTTTCCCTTTCTTAATTTCTGCTCACTGTAAAGCTCCTTTGCAAGCTGCGGGCGGGAGGAAAGGGGCCTCTTTAGCTTTGAGCAGACTGTACGACTCTTTTTGCTCTTTCATGAGCTACAGCCTGGAAGCCTTCAGCTCACAGCCATTCTCCTTGTGCTGCAGGCAAAAGGCTTCGGGTCTCCTGCCCAGTGGCCTAGCACCTCGCCTGGATGGGGATCTGCGCTCTGGCTATGCTAGACCACCGTTTCCCAAAGTGCAGTCAAGGCACAAAGTGGGACACAAGTCACTTGAAGCGTTTGGTAAAAATGCAGACACCTGGGCCTGTTCCAGACCCACTGGTGCCGGGGCCCTGAGAATTTCTGTTTCGAGCCTAAGTGGTTCTAGTGAATTTTAAAGTTTGAGGACCACTGGTAGAGTTTAAAGGTGTGGGTGATGGCAGGGGTGGTTGAGGAGTGTGCCTGAATTTCCATGGTATTATCCAGGCTTTCATCAGCCCAGGGGGCCACCAACATAGAACACCAATCATCTACACTTGTGCCTTGACACAACCAACAGCTTCTGACATCCTGAGTCTGGAACAGCTGAAATCTGGGTCAGGGACATGCAAATAGGTGTCAAGGTCTGGAGTAAATCTCCAGGCCACTGGACCCCACTGGCCAAATCCCCCTTTCCAATCGGGCTGAATTTATGGCAAGTGTAGTGGGTGGGGGGTGGAGGGTAGCTGGCTTCAAGGTCTGCGCATGCATCAGTTAAAGACACGTGACGAAATCACAGGTGAAGAAAGGGCACAGCGTCAGGGGTAGGCACATGGGCTCTGGAGCCCGGCTGCATTTACTTTTTTTGAACAGACATTGAGATATATATAGCAGCCCCTGCATGCCAAGCCGTACTCGAAGTGCTGCTCAAACATTAATTCATTTATATCTCACAACAATCCTACCAGGTGGGTACTACCGTCATCATCTACCTTTTATGTGGTGAAACTGAGGCTCAGAGATATTACATAATTTGCTCAAGGTCACACAGCTTAGTAGTCACACAGCCAAGTACTCACACCACACAAAGCTGGCTTCAGAGTTCATGTCCTTAACCCCCCTACTATGCTGCTTCTTGTGAATCCAAGTCCCCCGGTTCCACCACTCAGTAGTTGTTCAACCTGGGAAAATCACGTAAATCTCCCATCCCTCGGGTTCCCCCTGTGTGCTGCTGTAATGAATAATAGTGCCCGCCTCATCGAATGCTGATCAAATGATTTAATATATACACTTAAAGAGTATCAGACACATAGCAAACAGTCAATAAATGCTACCTCAGCTATCGGTCCTACACTCTCAGAGGTAGTGTGAGGATTAAATTAGGTAACATATTTAAAGTTCTAGGCACAGTGCCATGGCCCACGGTAAGCACACAGTAAGCACTAGCTGTTATTACTAGGCGAGTTGAGCCGGGCCAGGTTATTTTAGGTCCTGTCTGGCAGGCAACTGTGCTCTCTGAAGGGGAGGTGGAGGTAGCATGCCCTGCACTTCAAAAAGTAACTGGGTGGGAGCCAGGCTAATTACTAGACTCAACAGCTTCTCTGCTTTACATCACCGGACTGTTCCTGAAAGGTTCCTTCTATTGAATTTGTGTAGGTTTAATCCTTTTCCCCCGTTGACCTATTTTATAATTTCTGATTGATCTTTCATTGGCAGTGATTCTTCAGACCTAAGACTCTGTCTGTCCTATAACTATTAACTTGCAAAGGACTTAAATATACCACGGAAAATTAAACTCCTGGAGCAATTCTTGGCAATGCAATTGGCTTAATCTTTCCCTAATGTAAATGTTTTCATTCCATTTTTCCTTTATTGTGTGTTCTAAATAAGTGTGCTTATACTACACAGAACTTCCAGTCTTTCCACAAAGCTTATCAGGTCCACTGTTAAACTTAACCACTGGTCGATTACAGTTTATGGTAACTTCGAGGGGTTAGTGACGGCTTGGAAACAACCCTCATACCCAAACGGCGCAGCCTGGAGTAGCAGTGGGCATGGAGGGAGGGAGGAGGGGAGGGAGTTTGGAAGGTGGGGTCTTGGGGAGCCACTGATGGGGGATGAGTTTATCTTGAAAGCTCAGACCCAGAAAGGGGTGCCGAATCCCCAGGGACTCTCAAGGACAGGGTTTCAAAAAGGAAGTATTAGTAACTTGCCAAGTCATTTATTGCTTCTTCCCTCTATTACAAAAAGACAGTCGATAGCTCCAACCCCATTTCTTACACAGTTTACTGGCCACTGTAGGCTCTAACCGCAACATAATAAAAAGTTAAACTCTGAAATATTTGGGTTTACTGAAATCTACTGAAATATCTGCTGCCCAACACTCAGGCTGCTAACTTAGAGGGGGAACAGGCCTCGGGGCTGCAGACTAATGAACGCCTAGAGGCCAACTCTTACCACTTCCTCAGTTTCAACAGTTCTTACTCTCCCACTTCTTATCTCCCCCATCCCTTCTCCGACCACCAAAAATTCTCATATAGGTATGCAGTTTATCCTTCTTTATAGAATGTATGTCTAGAATCCTTGCAAGTGAAAAAAAAAAAAAGATGAAGCCCATGAGGCAGCAATGTTCTAGTTTGGTTCTGCTAAACAACACCATGGGAGAAACCACCTTGCTGGGAAATTCGAAGCAAATCATGCCATCCCATCCTCTGCAATGTTCATGTGTAACACTGAACCACTTGGCAGTTGACATGGCGGGGAGGGGTTCAATTCTGATCGAAGAGCAATCTACTAAATCATCACAAGATTGATCCCATTCACTCTGATGGCTTAAGCAGCTGGGCCATCTGCTAAATGGCTGAGAACAGTAGACCAGAGACAATAAGTATCTGTGGATTGCAAGACAAACTGCTTCTTCACACCTGCAACGCAAGCCTGTCCTAGGTTAGGACGCAAACGTGGACAACTGATCTAGACCCCCACCCCCACCCCAGGGCCTTTGCCTAAGCTGTTCTCTATGCCTGGAATGCCCTCCTTCTCTCCACTGCCCCTCACTGTCCACCTGTCCAAATCCTACCTAGTTCAAGGACCAGCTCAAATATCAGTGGCTCCACAAAGCCTTCTCTGACCACCCTCGCCAGAAATAACCTCTCACTCCTCTCAGTTTCCATAGGTCTGTGTGTATGTTTCCTGACACTTAAAACACTTGCCATTTTATTTTGGCTGTGTGTTGGCCTCGTCTTTTCCATTTACCACTCAGTAAGACCCTAGAGCTCTGGAACTGTGTCATATTCCTCTTTGAACCCTCTCCCCACCCTGGCACCTACTTGTAAAGCAGAGACACTTGGTAAAAGTTAGCTGGATGAACAAATGGTCACCCCAGCAGTGGCAAAAACAGAAACATTCTTTGTTGACACCTCAAAACAGTAGCATTCTTTACCTCCTCCTTCTGTAGCTTTATAAATATACTTACTCCATCCACTAATTACCCAGGAGAGATCTGGGGACCGACTGATAGATGTAGACAATTCCACAAACCAAAAGTGCTCCCCGAGACCCCTAAAATGACACGTAAGGCAAAGGCCAGTGCAGTCGCTGGGGCAGGCGGAGCCCCTGCCCCGCTGACCACTGGCACCTGCGAATGGAAGTGGTATTTTCTCAAAGAGCTCATCTGCTCTGGTTCATATGTGCCAGTTCCTCAGCTGAGTAGAAGCTCCAGACTTTATTTTCAAATACAGACTCCAATAATAGGTTAAGTAATTCAGATCATCCTGGGGCCTTATTATAGATGTACCAACAACATATCGGGCTTTTTAAAACCTATATTTCCTTCCCATAAATGTATGTTGAGAAACCTCAAGTTTCAGCATTATTATAGTAGTGATGCGTATTTGTTTTTCTTCCCTCCCACGGGAATACTGAATAAAAGAGAACAACAACAACAGAACATGCTGATGCATAAGTGACAATTTTTTAACTATGTGTCTGATGACTCACAGAGGTAAAAGGATGCTCTCCCAATCCCAACAAAGAAAAATGTATATTCCAGGACAATACCTAGTCAAACTCCAAGAACACACGTTCCCTTCTGGTGCCACTAAAGCTTGAACAGCTGCAGTTCTCACTGTCTTTGCTGAGGGGGCCCATAAATACTCCTGGGAATTGGGACAAGAATACATAATGGATCTTTACCTGCCAAGATCAGGGAAATGAATGTCAGTCGCACCCTGATGCAGAAGCACTTTTTGGTGGGGAGTGATGAATTCTGTCATTTGTCCTATGCCAATGCAATCTTGGACAGGAAAGTCTAACATGGAGAAGAATGGTGGGAGAAGATAACTGTTCTAAGGCTCTTGAAAAGAAGAGTGTGTCATAATCATTTGGCCAACAGGGATAAAAATGAAAACAGAGCACAATGATACGATTTAGTTCAGAGAAAGGTTAAAATTTAAGAGCATACCCAATCTATACATATCAGTTTATGCAGTAGGAAATTTTTCCCTCAACATCTCCCTTTTTTGTTTTGGAAACACAAATGTCAGAAATATCAGGGACTCCAAAAATTGCAGAATGGCCCCCTGTTCCTGGAAACAAGTCCGCGCAGCGATGAAAATGTAGGCTGAGAGATGAGGCAGACTTAGTTCAAACCCTGACTCACACACCTTCTGCCGGGCGACCTTAGGAAAATAACTTGACTTCTCAGGTGCCCGAGTGTCTTTTGTGATCATGCACTGATGGAACTAGAACCCACTGAGGCAGATGTTTGGAAGTAATATGATATCACGAAAATAAACATCTCAGATGGTGCCTAGAATTTTGTGAGCAGACCAACAGTAAGTGGCTGCACTTTCTCCTCCTTCTCTTTATCATCACAATCGTTGTCATATCGAAGGGAACCCAAGTTTTGCCACCCTGAAGAAGCCTTTCGGGATACTGATTTTAAGCTGTTTATTAAGAAACAAAAGACTCAGAACTTTGACCCTTCTCCCCTTCCTGCCCAAGAGATTCAGAGAGATAAACTGCTTCAGGAAGGAGATTTTAGGATATTGGCCTAACCCTAATTTGAATGAAGTACAGTAAATACGAGGCTTTCGGGCACGGGCCTGTCAGCTGGACCCCCACTGGGTTGCCTGGCGAGAATTTTCCTGTCAAGTGTGTTCCGCTCTTCCTCAACTACCTGGAAATCGCTCATTCTTATTTTTGAAATCTAACACTCCATTCTACCCATTTACCCTTTGTCCAAAAATGTCTTCTATACCCAGTGCCGCCTCACTTTTTTTGGAATTTTCATGCCTATGTGAATTACGCATGCACATGTACTAAATTTGATTTTCTCCTGTTATTATGTCTCTGTTAATCTGATCATCAGCCCAGCTAGGAGAACATAGAAGGTGGGAGGAAAAGCATTACTTCTTTCTTCTTAGTCCCTGCTCTATTATCCCTGATGGTTTGTGGCTGACTTCATTAGTAACTATGAAGAAAAGGAGCAAAAATACTATCTCCCACCAGAACATGAGGCGCATCAAGCTCCCCTTCCTACTTCAAAGTCCAAAAGCAATACTTCTAATTATACAAGTTTTTTTTTTTTAAGCTTGGCAGCATAACTTAACAAATCTATCCACCTAATTCATGTCATTCTTGCTTTAATAAGCAATGACTACTGTAGCAGATCTCTTATTGAGAAAAAAGAAGAAAAAAAATGATAGAAAGCATTGGGTGGTACTATTAGACATGGGTCTCAGGTTTAGGCAGAGCACGTGTTCTTTGTGAAAAGGGATGAAACAGTAACCTGTTCAGTTCTCCAAAGAACCAAACCAGGTCTTTTCTGTTTTCAGTCTTTGGGGATCACAAGCTAAAGGATACTTCATTTTTCCTTCCTCTTTTCAAACAGAGTGAATTCGGAAGATCTAGGATTGAGTGGCTTCTGAATGGCTCCTTCTAATTCTGTAATTCTGGTGGTTTAATGGTATCAGGCGTAAGGAAGCTTTCCGGTGGGTCGTGTAAGGTTGAGATAAGTCCCCTCTTAAGTGGAACACACCATTGCAAGCCAGCCTTTCTGCAGGTGTGCCCCCAGGACTGGACGAGGGGCCCGGGCACAGGTTGCCAAACAATGGAAACTTCGCGTTCTGGGTGTTAACTTTAGTTACCACAGCCAGACAATGCTGCCAGTGGTGTGGAAGAAAAAATTGCTGTAGCCAGCTGTGCAGTTCACAGTCGGATGGAGTCTGTGTAGCTCCAAATGGTGATGGAGCCAGCAGCCTGTTGTAGCCAAGGACAGGATGATGGATGATCTACACACTGTGTCCAAGTAGAGAGAATGGCAGAAGTTCACTTCAGGGATGTTAAAATGCTAATCTGGGTGAGTTAACAGAAGCTTAATAGAAAAGAGAAGTTTGAGAAATAAGTATACCTCATGTGGTACCTATGTGGACCACTGATTTGCTCAGCCTTGGTTACATAAACAGTTGCTTTTCGGAGGAAAATGTTGCCTAGCTTTCCTGTTGGGACGAATGAAAGCAGCTTCAGTTGTCAAGTGTGCTGCCATTGTCACCAGGGGCTGAAGGGGAGAAGTCAGCCAGACAACAGCCGCCTCAACTAACGAGGATTATGGTATGCTCAGTATAGTAATATGATTTTTATTCTCTCCACATGTCATGGGAATAAGTCAACACACACTTTTCCCCCCAACTGGAAGTTGGCAGCAGTTCACAAAAATAAGCAGCAACCTAAGACTCTGGCTTTGGTAGATTGTAACGCGTCTCCATTCACGTGAGCCACGGAAAGTGAGATCTTCCACTTTAATGACACTTTCAGCATATGAATTACATACTAGTAGTGCACTGGATTATTAGTGTTAAAAGCAGGAAGGCTGGGCCTCTGTAAATATCTGGTACAATTAATTTTGCTTTTAAATTTCTAGGATAAAATAATATGCTTCCCGAAAAAGGGTGCATATTTACATTTCTTGCCTAATGGTATGATTACGAGTCTCTATTTCTTTTCATTCTTATTTAAATTTAACATACAGAAACATGTCTGCTTCACCTGGTGTTGGAACATTGACTAGCATAGCTTCTTGCAAACGATAACACTCAATAACTACTGAGTGGTTGGCATACCCCAAGTGCCTCTTGCTTCCTCTAGAAATGAATCTAGAATGTACAGGTTTAAAGTCTATTAATTGAAATAAAAGGTAATATTTTACCCTGCAATATGCTAAGGAAGGAGTTCACCTCGTATGGCTACACCAATAATGGTTAGGCATTCAGCCAGGCTCTTAACTCTGCATAAAATGCATCAGAAGGCTGAAAAATGACCCTATTTCGGATACGTTTTTCACTCCTTGTATCTTAGTGAAATTCACATGCAAGAACAATGACTAAGCTAATTACCAAGGTTCATTTTGATGGAGCAGCAAGAAGTGAAGAACTTCTGTAGTTTCAGTAAATCCTTAAAAATTATGGGCACCTTTGTGAATCAAAGCTTTGATTCCTGCCTACTTGCCCGTGTGTCTTTTACAAGCGGCAGGAACCACAGCACAGGATTCAGAGGCCCACTTACCCACAGCAGTAACTGGACAGATCCCTCCCGCGCAGCCAGCGGCCAGTGAACTGAAGTCCACTGGACTTCTAAGTGGCCCTCCCTCTAAGGACTAATAGGTTTACGTCACAGCCATCTTTCAAACTGATCAAACCAGGGGGGACATGACAAAAAAAGAAAGGAAGGAGGGAAGGAGGGAAGGAGGGAAGGAAGGGAAAAAGAAAACCAGGAAGAGGGCAGAATGTCCACAAGTCTCAATCAAATTGGAGTTAACCAGCTGTTTGGTGGTGGGGGAGTAGCAATATTCCTGGCATGCTGTCCCACATCACAGAAACATGCCTTTAAAAAAGGGTTATCTATGTAGGGCCCCTAGTAGAAGGATGGACAGGTAGCAACATTCTGCAAGAGCCAATGAGAAACAGTAGTTGGTTGTTAATATAGCCAATGTGCCAATGGAGAAAAATGGTCTGCTAAACAACACATTTTGGAAATCTGGGGGTTCCTTCTTTAACTGTGTTTTTGAGAGCACATTCTAGAGACCTAAATCAAAGCACACACACTAACTATAAAAAACAAGACTCAGCTATGGCCGTGCTATAGTTTATAGCACATCTTCAGATGTTTAAATTCATGGTAATATACATAGGTCCAAATCTCAGAGCTTATCTGGCAATTCCTATTTATCTAAGGCAGGGTAAACGTTTGTGTAATACTTGCCAGGCTGACGGAATATGCCTGTCACTCACTACATTAAACATGACTGCACACAACTTAATTTCCTGACTTAGACAGCTAAGAGAGCTAGGGGATTTTTTAACAACATGAATAAACCAGCATCAAAACCTATTGTTTAAACCACCAACAAGGAGAGCAAAATCATCACCCTGAGTTGTCTAAGATTTCTCAATTCTACCAGGAAGAGACCTTGTAAAAATTCTCCAAATAAGTATTTTCCCTATTTTGAGAGGCAGAGACAATCCAATTTAGAAAAATGTTAAACTTTACCCTAGGGCTTCAACCTTGAAATAAACAAAACAATCTACTTTATTGCCCCAAGTATCAGGTAGATGCCGCAGACGTAAAATTCTTAGTAGCTGGAAGTTCTTGGGAAAATTGCCCTAGACACTTATTTTCTTTAGAAAACGGAAACACTACTGTTATTTTTATGGGAAAGTAGCCGCCTGTAGAGGTAGACATAGGTCCAATTACTGTTTACAAAGTCTATATAACTACAATAACGATCCACTGTCCCTTCTGTGTGAAAATCACCCAGCTGAGAGCGGCGAGGGGTTGGGATGTTAGAACTTGGGTTACTGACTGGTGACCTCCGAACTGGGAGTTCTCCCCTGACTTCCTCCGATGCTGTAATTAATATCGCTACTTCATTCCGCGTTAGCTTCATGACATTTAGCTTTTCACAAGTTCAGGATTTAAACAATCACCTGACAGCACTGGTCCTGAGAGTCGATTTAGCAGCAATTTTTCAAACCCAGTTCTCATCCACACCTTTTAGTCCTTAATGACCTTTTATTTCAACCCAAGAGTAAGACACGACCGAGAAAGCGTTAAGCCCGTCTGCAGCCCAGGAACAAACAATCTCCGACAAGAATGGAAATAAAAGTTTCCCTACCTTCCTCCACCATCCCTCTGCCAGCGGCTGCCGACGCAAGCGGCTGCTCCCTCACCGCTGCTGGACGCCTCTCGCCGCCGGAGAAGGGGCTCATGCAAAATTGACTCTTCCTTATTTGTTTCCATCCATAATTGATGGGTAGATGAGAACGTAACACATTTCAGCGCCGGGCTCTTGCCGCCTGGCGGAGACCCTGTCCAAGACGCTTCCGTAAATCATTTCCAGCGGGAGAACAAAGCACGGAAAGTTGCGGGGGAGAGTGGCCGGGAGGAGAAACCCGGGCGCCGGGTGGGAGGTGGGGTAGGCGGCGGGCAGCCCCCGGCCCCAGAGCCCGTCCGCTGAGCGCTCTGCCAGCCAGGGGGAGAGGGAGGGTGGGCAGTGGCCGCCCTCCGGGCAGGAGCCTGTGCTGGAGCCTCGAGGGTGGGGGTGGCCGAGTGCCCCGAACCCCCACCCCTCGCCACTAGGCGCAACAACGGGGGCTCACTGACAGGTAGCCGGAGTAAGCCTGGGAGCTGCTCGGGTCCCCGCGGCTGCGCTACGCCCCTCTTTCAGGCGCCGGCGAGGGCTCGCCCGTCAGCTCGTAGCCGGGCCCGGCGCTGCCGACCCCAGCGACCCCAGCGGTCCCAGCGGTCCCAGCGCTGGTTCCGGGACCGGCGGGCGGAAGGGGGTGGCCGAGCCCGCAGCCCGCTCCTCTGGCCTTGGCTCGGCTCGCTCGCTGGCTGGAGACGCCGTGCCCGGCACCGTAGCAGCCTGGGTTGCCCCTGATAATGTAAGGGCAGCGCGGACCTGGCGCTGCCTGGCAAGAAACTTTTACTTGCCCCCTGCTTCCGCTTTTCCCCCCCGAAGGGGTGCACAGTGCAGGGGGGCCTCCAAGTCCACATGCCCCTCCCCCCAAGCTCTCAGCTCTGCCAGTTTTGACGGGTCCGCCAAACCTCTCCAGCCCTCTGCGCGTCCCTTGCACGGCAGGCGGAGAAAGCTGGTTAGAAAAGAAATCAACTCTCCAGTGACAACGCACACACACGCGCACACTGGCTGCGATTCAGGCTCCGAGGATCTAGGTCCCATCCCCACCAGGCGACCACAGTATTAGCATATTTTTACTAGAGGGTCTTACCTCATGGGGGGAGGCTGGTAAAAATAAAGCTTGTCACGCGCAAGAAAAAAAGAAAATAAAGAAAAAAATGCAAAATATACACATATATCCCTCTGTCTCTTTAGATCTTGGTTTCGTTGATATAATCCTGAAACTCGCCACCACCAGTCCTTGCAGCAGCGTCAGCAGCAGCAGCGGCGGCGGCGGCGGCAGCAGCAGCACCAGCAACAGCGGGACGAAGCAGGAGCAAAACAAATCGAGGCACGGCAAATGGTGTAATTCGATCCATCTCCAAGTCAATCCTTCAGGCGGCGCGGGGCCCACCCCCAGGCGCGGACGGCAGGAGGCGCGGGTGGCCCTGCGCGCTCGCCCGAGCCCCGCGGCCAGCGCCGCCTGGAGGCCCCCAGCCCGGCGCCGCGGCCCCGCTGACCCTTCAGTGGCCTCCGCGTCCCTCCTCCCTGGCGCTCTGCTGCGCCCGCTCCCTCTCCCCACCTCTGAAGAGCTGCTCCTTCCAGCAACTCCCAGCGCCTCAGTCATCCAGCTCGCGGTGGCTGCCGCAGCCTGTGAAGCAGCCTTTTCGCTTTTCTCCCTCTTCCCCTCTTTTTCTCACTCCCTCACTTTCTTCCAGCTACGCAAGAGGACAAATTATTGCAGCCCAGAGGAGCTGCAGGCGCAGTTGCTCTGTAAAGTTCTGCCTTAGTTTCCTAAGATTTGTTTTTTAAGCGCATCTTTGCAAACCCGCCCCCATATTATCTTTCTCGCCCTACCCCCTTCCAATTTTTCTTTATAACCACTAACCAAAAACAGCTGGGAAGAAGCAATCAAACATTGCTTTATCTTTATAAAAATACAGAAATTGCCTACTAAAAATCCCATTTCTAGTTTGAACGAAAGCCATTCAGTACAGTATAATTTTGCAGGCTAATGAGCCAGTTTTACAGGCAAGTGTTTCGTGTAATATGTTGTGGGAGAAATGAGAATGTCCTTCAAGTGACATCATTTAAAACTGACTGTCACAAATGAAAGAAAAAAAATCATGTATTCCAAAACAAGAGGATCTGAATCCGAACTTCATTTCCAAGAATGAGCTGTGTTTTACTAATTTCCAGTTGAATTATGAATCACTGAGGGTTCTAAATGGCTGGAATGAACCATGGTGCTCTATTTAAAGGAAAAGAAAGACGAGAGCTTTTTCACCAAACTTAATTTTCATTTGAGTATGGTTAATTACCCTGAAAGAGAGAAGAAGGGGGCAGAAAAAGGATTTTCCTTTTCTTGAGGATCCCTGCTTTCTCCTCAGCACAAAGTTACAAGTTTACATTTGGAAAATACCTATTCTGAGTTGTTTCTGAGCCTTCCACTTGCAGCCTTGAAGAGGAACTCAAAAAGAGACACCTCAAGGAGCTGCGTGCTGCAGGACTCATCAGGAGAACTGGGTAGTTAACACTTTGTTACCAAAATGAAGGAGGAGGGGGTGGTTTTTAAGGTATAAACTCTCTTCCTGCTGTTCTTCCTATTGGAAGAAAGGGGTAGGGGGCGGAAAGAACAGCATTGGCAGCACAGCTCTCATTTTTCTGTTGTTGTTAAGGCTATTGTTGGCTGGCTGGCTGGTGTTTTTGGTTGTGCTGGGATCTGACATCATTGCAAGTTACTTGGCAGTCAGGGCCCTTCCCCAGCCAACTTCTGACCCAGAAAACTATGCCTGTTTCACCGGCATCCAGTCATTCCGTATTTTCTCCATCAAGGGAGCAAGCCCTGCTGCAGGCAGAGGGCTCTGTGCGCTGAATGAAGATGCGAGAAGGTGACCACTGGCTTGATGAGGAGTCAAACTGCCACCCACCTGGAAACAGAAAGCTCTGGAGTTGTGCTGTGTCTGCTGCAAGCAGCAAAGAAAAGAAGTTCAATCCTCTAGATTCCTGAATTCCTCACTGAAATTCAGCGATGGCTGACGCTCCAGAGAGCCACCCCAGAGAGGGTGGCTGACAGGGTCCTAGACTGAGTTCTTAAATCCAGGAATGAAAAAACTTTTAAGTTGCAGAAGGGTATGATGATAGCTCACCTCGAGCCAAAAAATTAGGCATGTTTTCAGTTTCAGTATCAGTCTAGACCCTTAGAGCCAATCCCTTTGTTTGGTTTGCTGGGGGAACAGACGTCGGAAAGTGGACAATCCACTTGTGTTGGAAGAATGACCCTTTATCTTTTGGTCAGGATCAAAATAATTTTGACTTATGAAGGATTTATCATTTCCCTGGTTCCCAGAGTCAGGGAAATGGCATTCTTTTTATTCATATTTTACTGGAAGGAATTCTAAGGAAACTGCTCACTCTTTCTGCAGTCTATTAGCATCTGGCCCTTTCAGTTGATTTGATGCACTTTTAACCTGTTAGCCCTGCCTACGTCTCTAGTTCGACCCCGCCCTCCCAAGCACCGCCTTATGCTGTAGACAAGTAGTTTCCCACCACGAAACACTGTTTCATGCCTTTGTGTCTTCACTCGTGGTGGCTCTGATTTCTGGGGTGTTCATTCCCCATAACGTGATGCACTTTAATTTCTGCTTTTCTTGACGTTTAACAAAAATTTTGTTTAGGCGTCAAAATTTCCCCCATCCCCCTACCTCTGGGATGGTTTTAGCACCTCTCTTCTGTGCTCTCCTAGCAATTTCGCTTACGTCACTTAGCAAATTGAAGGAAAAATATCTGTTTAAGATGTCTTCCCTACTGGCTGCTTCGTAACTACGGGGTTTGTGTCTTACTTACCTGGGCAACACCGGTGCCTAGCCCAGTGCATGGTTTTTAATGGACACTCAATAAATACTGGTTAAACAGATCTGATCATGGAACCCTGAACCCGTTCACATTCGTTTATGTGCCAAACCAAAGAGTATAGTCACCACTAAATTGCATGCTCCTCCAGAGTAGGTATCTATTCACCTGTATCCCCAGTGCAAGCATATTGTAAGGATGTTTGTCGAAAGGGTGAATAATGAAGGAAGGGAGGGAAGGCAGATATTTAGCCTTTTCTATACCCAGAAAGGCTACTTACAGGGCTCAATGCCGTAGATGGTTAGTGACTACAGTTTATAGTGTTATCTGCATACATCTTCCATCGGTGGTAAGTAGTAACCTAATTTACAATCTATTTTTTTGTTTATTTACTTTAAAAGTAAAGTTCAGAATTTTATTTCTGTTTTATCTCCAATCTAGTTTTAAGAATAAAAGCTATCTGAAAATTATAGAAAATCTGGGTGTACTAGTCAATAGAATTTTATCATCAGAGAGTACCACTGTTTAACGATTACAGCAAAACATTGATGCTAAATATGTGCCAAATTCTGTCCTAAGCAAGTATTAACTCACAACAAGCCTATGAGGTAAGCAGTATCATTATATTCATCCTATATAAGAGGAAACCGAGGCTTAGAGAGTTTAAATGACTTGCTTAAGGCCACACAAGTAGTGACTAAACAGGATCTGAATCTTACCTCTTACTTAGTTTTAATCATAGTTTTAATCATAGTTTTAATAGCGAGGTCACAGTTAGTAGCAGAAGGCTTTGGAACATTAGACAATCTGATTCAAATTCAGACACTTCCTCCTGGGATAATTTATTCAACTACACTGGGCTTCAGTCTTCTCATCTGTGAAACAGGGGTGATAGCAATACTTCAAATGGATTTCATGAAGACTGAAGGTGCTAATGCATGTAAAATGTTTAGCGTCTTACCTGGAACACAGCAAGCACTAAATAAATATTAGCCAATGTTATTACATATGCCCTGAAGGCAGTGCAATCTTGGAATCCTGAAGAATTGAATTAGAAACTTAATCCAACCTCTCATTCAATGAGAGATTTAAAATAAAACTACTGGGTACATGGCACACAATGGGCTTGCAATAAATTTTTGTTCCATTCCATCTCCTTCATTCCCTCATCTCTGTGTATATGTTTATTAATTCAGATTCACTGTTCACTATCCAAAATGAAATAACATTTGGTATGAATTTTAATAAATAATACAAATTGGGATGCAAAATTTCATGTTTCAAAATAAAAACATAGAGATATCGAAATTTCGAAGGTAACTACAGCTTCTGTGATTACTTTAATTTGGAGAGCACGCATAGCATTCCTTGCGTTTGCACATTATAGAAAGTGCTTTTGTGGCAAGGGATTGCTTCCAAAACTAATCTAAGCTCTTCATGACATGATAAATCATTAATAATATAGACCCAAATCTCGGCATCTGCATAGGCACAGCTGGCCTCGTTGTGTCGATAGTCTGCATATATGAAAGTGACTCTGCCAAGATATTTCACTTTAATGAAAAATATTTATCATGGTAAATCTTCAACCTCAAGAGTTTACTGACATAATTCATTTCTAGTATTATATACTGTGATAGTATACCACCACAGCTAGGCTTATATTTGGGATGATAAAAATATGCTTTTTTAGGCATTTTGATTACTCTCCCCTAGCATGAATAATTTTTGCTGTCCCCTCTGCGTAAAGGGAATGCACCATGCATTTATAGAAATAATAAATCAGTTACTTATTTAATTTTGCTAATGACTCTGCAGGTGCTGCTGTGTGGAAGGACACTGAGTGTTTGAGCCAAATAAAAAGAGTTAAGCTTTTTTTTCTTTCCATCAGAAAGATGAACATCAAACAGCCTTTAATAATGCCAGCTCGTCTGAAAACAGACAAGAGATAGGAATGCTATCACCATTTTGTCAAAGGTCTTTTGAACAAACAGAAGCAAAATAAATTTTTTGGAGGGAGGATCAAATAAAAAGATGGTAATTCAGCTGGAATTGCTTCATTGTACTTCTGCGTACTTTGGGAAGAAATACTTGGGATATAGGCCTGCCAGTTTATACCCCAGCAGATGTAAACTCCTGACAGTTACCTCTCCACCAATGTATAGTAACCAAGCCTGTGACCTTGAAGAATTGGGGCTGAATAATATCTATTAAATGTTAGAATGTCTTAATAAAGAAAAAAGAGAATAACCCAAAGTAGTAGAGAATTAGAACTTTTTCTCTGTTTTTTTAAAAACACTTTTAAATTTGTTTTTAAAAACAAACCTCCCTGCCTAATCTTTAATCCCTGCCCTCCCCCCGCCCCCCGTTTTTTTTTTTACTTCAGCCAGTGTTAAAATTCAAATCAACAAAGGGAGAAGAAACTGACCGGATACTTATTACATCCTAGATGCTGGCTAGCCACAATAGTGTCACTTAATTCTTACCACAGCTCCTGGAGACAGGCATTGTTTAGGGACAAAGAAACCCAACTTGTTCAAGTTAACCATCTTATCAGGGTTTTCAGCCCTAGTAGATGATGGAGTCTAGAGTCTAATACAGGTCTCTTTGGCTCTCGAGCCTAACTTTTTTTCTGGGACACTACGCTATGAAAAATGAAAGTATAGGTTTGAAAAAATATGTCTTGGATAACAAAAAATAAAAACATGTAAAAACAGACGAGGCTCAAGATAGGTTAAATGTGCTTCAATTTCTAATTCTTTGATTGTTTTTGCTTGTCACACAAACTAGTGTCAGGAACTGTGCAATGGGGTTTATAGCATAGTTAAGTTTAAACCTCTCTACATTATATGCATTTTATTATGTATGCATCTCTGAATCACTTATAAATAATGAGAAAAAAGAGCTATTTAACAGCATGCACATTTTATTAAAATAAACCTTTCTAGTTAAGTTATAAATGTTGCAATTAATGGTTAAGGCCAGACAACTGCAACTTTCTCTCTCTCACAACACACACAACACACACACACACACACTCCGAAAAACTCCCTAATCACTGAATGCATACAAGAAGTACTGTAGTAGGTAGAGTTTCAGAGCCAATTCATTGCCAGAAACCACTTGTGCTACTGGTTGGTTAAAAAAGAGAATAGGATTCTGGGTAATTTATGTCTTCCCAAATAAAGGAACACAAAAGATACATTTTTTTCCTTTCCCGTCCTTCTCAGATAGGCTATTTACTATTATAGACATCTCTTATGGTCATTTTGAAAATTACATCGCTAATATGAAAGGATTGAAGGGTGAAACGTGTGTGGGGGACAGGAAGTTGTTCACATTCTGGTATAAAAATCAATAGCAAACACTGTTTGCATTCCGCTTTAATTATAGAACTTTTCTAAAACTGCAAATGTCCGGTTAAGCTGTGATGAAGAGGCAAGTCCCCAGCAGTACATGAGAAGATACATTTAGCCAACAGTGTTTAAATCCGGGTCTGGGATATGGTGTCGCTGAGTCAGCAACAACACAAAGGAGGTGACAGGAGGTAATGCTCTCTCCACCAGCCCCCGTTACAAGGGTTTCATGTATGTCCTAGAGGGAGGCTTGAGAGAAACTTACAGCTTGTCTCACTTTCAGATGGCTACACAGAGTAGCCTGCCTAAGCTCTCCTTGTCCCCAGATCTCTTTGGCCTTTGAACCAAGTTGACATCCAACAGGTAAAAACAGTGAAGGCCTGTAAATTTTTATAACAGACTTCCTCACCAGGTTGACCCTAGCAACTAAGTTAGACTTAAACATTATCTGATTCACTCAACTGTAGTCAAGAATGAGCTTCCCCTCAATGGCTATCTTCTGAAGACTGAATTGTGGTATTTTCTAAAAAACCCCTTCAGACTTGTCTTTTCAAGGAAAGCTTTGATAAGGGTCCTCACAGAGTTTGTCATTGCCTGAATTTGTATTTCAATAAGAAAGCTAAAGGAAGAAACTGTTTGGCCAAGAGCCCTCCTGGAAAATCCAGAAAGGTCCAGAAGGACTATTTAGAGGTTTTTGATATCATCACATCCATTAAATTAGAGTATTTCCATGTTATAGTTGTACTCAATGATTGACTCTTAAATTCTTAGTGCACCTGGATCCATGCACATACACAGGGGGCGTGTGTGTGTGTATCCTTCTCCAAGAGTTCCTGTTTAAAAGCTTTGTGAGTTCTTTGCTCTATTAAAATCTTTCGAACTGTGCTCATAAACTACCCCAATATGTTCTGAATTTCTGGGTCATAATTACAGAATAAACAGATTCATTTCTCATCAAAAATTTTAATTAAGAATTCCAGTTAAGCAATTATTTGCTAATGAATAATACCTACTCAGGACCAAAGCATACCATTAAATGTGTTTACTCAAAGTATGTTTTATAAAGATAGTTTCCATGGGTGAGTACCTCATTTTTAAGTCATCAACCTTATATTAAAATAAGAGGAAGCTGCTTATCTCCTATTTTATTGAGATGTGTCGGGATTCTGGAGACAAGGATAGCCTAAAATTTCTCAGAATAACTTAATTTAATATTAGTCTAATTGATCATGATTTCAGCTCCTCATAAATATCAAGCTACTGAATTCTGTGATTTAACTGTGTTTAGATCATTTGGTGAGGCTACTCGATCTCCCATTCATTGGCTAGGTTTTGCCTAGAAAAAGGGAGCAGGGCAGGCAATTATTTGTGTTTTTTAAAACTACCGCACTCTAAACTACTGATTCTTTAAATATTCTCTTGGTTCCCATGCACTAAGGGAATAATGAATTTGCTTTTGTTTGACGTATTTGTGATCTTTTCCATTGATGAACCAAAAGTGTAAATAAATGAACAGGTGAGTAATCCATTTTTGCTCTCAAGTGATTGTGCAGCCTATAGGAGGAGGGTATTTCTAGAAAAAATGGCAAACGAAGTTAACCCTTTCAAGTTTAACCACTAGAAACATGCAAGGACTGAGATAGATTATCTGCAGAAACGTTTTCCCCGAGAGCCTGCAAGTTCCAAGGGAACAGGGGCCTTCCAAATCAAATTAGGCATGACAAAATGCGATCAAGGTGACATGGAGATACTCCCCCGATAAGAATGCAGCTAACGTGGAAGAGGGCAAGACCATTCACTCATTCATCCTTGCGTGCATTCATTTCACCATTTGTTATTAATAGCAGTAATCTGCTTTGTGTAAAGCACTGTGCAGAGATAAATGAGAAGCACCTCGCATTTAGACAGCAACTTAAAGTTTGAAAAGCAGTTTTATCAATCAGAGTCCTGGCACAGAACAGATGGCACATTTGACTTGGGTAATTTGCAGAGTCTTTAATAAAGGGACTATTTGTAGAAGGGTGGGCAGAGTGCAGAGAAAGTACAAGGGAGAGTACCCTGGGCCTTGACTTCCCCTAGGACAAAGGAGCCAGAGGAGAAAGCAATTAGCAGAACCTGGAGACATACAGGTGATGTGGGGAGGTACTTAGAGTTCAACTTCCAGAGGCACAGAGTAGAGAAAAATGACAGAGAGTGGATCTGGTGGAGCAAATGGAAGCTCCCTGTTTACTCTTATTTTGGTCCTTATAGAACATTGCATGGTAGGGATCCTAACTTTTCAAATCAGAAAACTGTAACTAGGAGATTTGCTTATCATAACTTAGTTACATAGCTGAGTCAGACTTTGAATGCCTGACACTTTGGAGTCTAGGTCTTGTGCTTATCATACTGTCTCCCTAGTCCTTCTCCTTTGGACTTTGCTATGATGCTTATTTCACCATATTGCATTACTAACAAGTTTTTATCACCTACTAGACTGAGTTTCTTGAAAGAGAGAACTAGGGCTTTGTATCATTAGTGTCTAGAAGAGCGGCTGGGACAGGAAACATGGAGACACACCTGACTGAGGGAATAACGAGTGAGAAAGTATGCAGCCTATCATAGGTGTGTCACAGGCTAACTTCCTAAGTGGCAGAATGCTGTAGAGACTAAATCCAGAGGTGGAGGAAAAGTGCTGTAGACAGAAAAAACGGGAATGAATAACAGTGTGGGTTGTAAAAGACTTCATGACATGGGGTCACACAAGCTGAGCCAAGCACACTGAAAGGCATCGCAGAGGTAGAGGAATGGAACCAGGTTACTCTGGGCTGAGGGGAGAGCAAAGGCAGGAGACAATGGTAGGACCTGGTGTAGCTGGAGCAAGATTGGTATTCTTGGGGAAAAGTAGTAGGAGATGTCATTGGAAGGACAGGAGGGAACCATTGTATAGGATTTCTGTACTGGCACTCGGTGGAGTTTGAATGTTTTTCTTGGGGTGTTTAGAAGCCATAGTTTTTTGAGGAAAGGAATATCATAGCCTAGGCCGTGCTTTGGGGAGACAATACTCAAACTGGAGGGAGGAACAGGTTGGAGAAGCAGGAGATTTCAGAAGTAAGGATGCTGATGTAGGGGTCAGGACAGAAAATGACTTCAGTGGTGGTAGAATCAATAGAAAAATAGGGACATATAGCAGAGACACAGCAGAGTGAGCTGATGTCAGCTCAGTGATGTTTGAATGTCAGCAGGGGCAAGGGAGATTTTTCCAAGTTTCTTAGTCTGGCCCAGTTTCAGAAGAGTTGAATTATTTTAAGAGACAGAGACATAGGAGGTGGAGCGGGTTTGCAGGGGTCATAATTGACTTTGGTCTTGGACGAGTGGAGCTTCAAGTGCTGGTGTGGTATCCATGGGGGGATGCCTAGCAGCAAAGTTGGAAATGGTTATGATAATTACAGTTAGTGGACAGGAGAATCTTTCTATCTTCCAGAGAGCACCATAATCTAAACGAGCCAAACAGATACATGAAAGTAAAAGGAAATCTAGTTTTTATCAAATGACCTACATGAACCTACATGACTGAAGTCTCATGTGCTCAGAAACATTGAAGCGAGAAACGTCAGTCCTTCCCACTCCTAATCTGTTTCATGCAACACAGAAACCACACAGTGGAGAATTGTGGAGTTATCCCCATTCTTCAATCATGTCTTACAAACATAGGAAAAGTAGACCTGGCAATTCATCACATTTTTATCAAATTCCTTTTTAAGCAGGCTGTTCAGTGATGCCTTTGCAGACTGGTACTTTTCAGAAAATGCTTATAGTTGCTTTTAAAATGTTTTGTGAAAGCATCCAAAAGTCATTTTAGAAGTGTTAAGGGAACCTTCATCTTAGTGTGGTGTAGATGAGAAAAATGTTAATAAATTAATTTACTTACGCCATTATCACTCCATGTAAAATTAGCCATCCTTTAACTTTGATTATCAATCTTTGCTGTTAAAGTCTAAATGAATTACAGAAATACAGCTCAGTAACTTTTTCTCCCAATTATCTTCAATAACATGAACATTGCCATTTTTCTTGATTTGAAACGTTAACATGACATATAATAGAGAGTGGATCATTTCAGAGTAAGAAATCGCATTTTGACAGCCAGATGATAAAATGTTATAACAATAAAGATTAGATCGCTTCCAATTCTCTTTACAAAAAGTTCTGGAAGAAAGCAGAATATGATTTTAATTCTTCAGGCACATTTTTCCTTTTCATTTGGGAAAAAAGTATATGAAAAGTGAGTGTTAGAGCCATGTGCATCACGAGGTTTTTTAAGGATCAGGGTGGGTTTCGCACTAACTGTACTTTACAGACTTACTACATCTATAATGTAGTAAGTATGAGTTTAGAAAAATGGCCACTTTATGTTTTTCTTATGGTGATCATTTTCTTCATTTATATTATGTAGGTCATTTAAAAATGCATAGCATTCTGCTAGTATTTAAGAGAGAAAGAGAGGTAGGATAAAAGGGGAAGGGAAGAAAAAAAGAGTGGCAGAGCGGAAGAAAAGGAGGACAATGAGAAATCTAATTAAATTTAATGGCACATTTCCAAGAAAAAGATAAAGTCTTTAGCAACATCTGCAGTTTCAGTTTCCGAACTGTAGGTCCTTACATTGTCAGGAACTTACTTATTTTTTCCTTTTTGTTTTATTACTTGCCATTAATGGGAGGAGAAATAGAATACATAGAAGTATTTGTTAATTCCTTGCAAACTATTTCAAATTACACAGAATGTCATAGAATTTATGCTTAATTACATGAGCAACCTTTGTATTAAAAACATCACTTTATTACCCTTTATAAACATTTTATGGATCCATTTAGTTTATGGTTAAATTAAGAGGAAATGAAAGGCAGGGATAAACTACAAAGGATTCTTTCCTCATCTTTTAAACTGACTTCATTAGAACTGTAATTTAGTGCTATGTATATCTGAGCAGCTCAAGAGTAGAGATGGGGCAAATCTATGCTTGTATTATTCAGTCAAATGTTGAAAAAGTAGTGTTTAGCTTTTGATGAATATTTAATATGCCAGATAGCTCTCAAGACTCCACTTTAGCACTGAGATCTGGAGCTGTTTGCAGCAGAGACTGAATTGCTGATCTGGCCTCCTCAGTGCTCTCTACCACTTTTCTTCCTCTGATGTTCCTTCCGTTGCAGAGAGGTGGAAAAATACAACATCCTGTTGCTGAGCAGCCTCCTGTGTGTGCTCGGTGAAAGAAGTAGATTCGGGAGAGGGCTCTGAGACAAGGCAGTTCCCACTCTGGAGAAGGAAAAGGAGAAGGAGCAGGCTCCCCTTGGTTAGAGGGCGTGGGAGAGTGGCTCTCCAGCAAAGGTTTCTGACTCCCTGGTGACGGCCTTAAGCCTTGAGGACTTGATACAAAGCCACCATTTTTCAGCATAGAATTGGGCCCTGATCTGAGCACCACCCCCCAACCCCTTGCCTCTTGCTCAGCACAAGTCAACGTGGCACAAGAATACAGACAAGCCAACAATCAGCTGTTTCATGCATAGAGGACTGGTCTTAGGTATTCTTGCAGTTCAGGGGGATTGGGAAAGTACTGGTTGGGATGGCCTGGTGCGGCTCTCGGACTGAAATGAGATATGGGGAACTTAGGGGTAAAATGTCATGGAAGAATGAATTCTAGAACTCTCTGCTAAAGATTATGAAATGATTAAGTCATATATTATGTTCAATCATCTTATTAGGGTAAGTGCAAGGAGCACACACTTTCTTTTTGCCTAGTTTGGTATTCCAACAATTCCGAGTTTCCATTTCGTCTTCTGTAATGTTGAGATAATATATAACATGAGGTTATTGTTAGGAGTCAACTAATTAAAGACGTGAAAACATTATATAAACTTTATGAAGTAAAACTATAAAACCTTATAAGTTTAGATATTATTAAAGCCCAGTGACTAAACAGATGGCCATATAAGAATCACATGGGTGCTTTGTTAAATACCTGCCTCGTCTACCTCTTTCCCTTTGCCTCCAGTGTGCGCCTCCTCTCTTTTGGCTCCCTGAGCATAACCGCTGTAGTGATCCACTGTTTTACTGTGTCCCAGTAGTTCTTTAGGGTATTAAAAAGGGCTAAAGTAACTGCCTTTGGCAATGAGTGCTAGAAAACTGGGACCATAATCGTATCCCTAAGGCTTAGGACAGTGTCTGGCTAAATATATATTTATTGAATAGACAGGTTGAATGATAACACAGAAATTATAACCAGAAAGATAATTGTATTTCTATTACTATAATACATATTTTTAAAATAATTAAGTACATCTTAAATACAGCTCTGAAACAAAACTAGAATAAGATAATTCTTTAACGTGGTCAAAATGTAATCAGCTCACAACAAAACGCAGTACACTTCTTAGCGGCAAAATACACCATTCTTTTTCAAAAAAAAAAGTCGTGGAAATCAGTCACCAATTGCTACTACTATATACCATGACTTTAAATGTGTTAGCTAAAGCAATAAGTCAAGAAAGTGAAATATATTCATAAATATTAGAAGGAAGGAGGCAAACATTATACATTTTTAGAAGGAATGAGAGTTTACCAAGGTTAATAGTTTATAAAATAATGCAAAAATTCCTAGTTTTTCTTTCTTTTTTTTTTTGAAAGACACAGTTAATTCTTTATTTATTTACCAAAATAATACTGACATTGTCCTTTGGAATATGCCAAATATCACACAAATATTATTGCAACATATAATGGGAAAAATACTGCATTCACAAAAGCAAATTAAACATAGATCACTTGAGGATAAACTTGGAAAGAAATATGCTAGACATACATGAAGAAAACTATCATGCTCTTCAGAACAACATGGAAGAAGACAAGTACACGAACAATCAAATTTTATTCTTATATGAGAAGCCTCAATGTGATAAATGTATCCATAATCTCTAAATTAATCTCTAAATAATGTAATTGTAATTAAGTTCCCAATGCTCTTTTTTTGGTGAAGGAATTTATGATTGCTTTTATAAAAACATTTGAATTGTAATTGTAATATGTGACTACTTTAAATAGAGCTAGACAGAGAAGATAACACTAATTTTAAAGCTACAACAAACAGGACAGTGCTACAGTGATATAGGAAGAAGCATCCAAGCCAACAGAACAGAGTACACAGATAGACACAAATTTTTAATATAAAAATTAAAATAATCTTAATATGCAAATTAAAATATAAATACGGTAGTATTTCAAGAAACAGAGAAAAGATACATTATTAAATAACCAAGCTGCAACAACTGGTTATCCGTTATTGGAAACAGCGCTAAAATCCTGTTTTTCATTTTGTTTTGCCCACAAAAAAATTAATTTTTAATGAATCAAATATCTAAATTTTCAAAAGAGATCATAAGAAAATATAAGTGATTACTTTCATGAACCTAAAGGAGGGAAAGAATTTCTAAATATGACACAAAACCAAAAATAACAGATAAAAATACTGATATATTGACTATAAAAATATAAACATTTATATACAGTGAAAAACAATAAAACTTGAAAACAGCAATTTAAAACCATTTGCAATATAAGAACAAAAAGATTACTCTTTTTTAAATATCCGCTGTATCGAGACATAATTCACATGCTAAAAAGTCAATGCTTTTATAGTATACAAGTCAGTGATTTTTAGTATATTGATAAAACTGTGCTTCCACCACAATCTAATTCCAGTGCGTTCTCATCACCCCCTTAAGAGATCCTGTACCCGTTAACATCCTTCCCCTGCTCCTGGTAACCACTCATCTGCTTTCTGACTCTTGCCTCCTCTGGACGTTTCATGCAAATGGAATCACAGTATGTGGCCTTTGTGTCTGGCTCTTTTCACTTAGCATAAATTTTCGGGGTCCATCCATACTGTATCATGTATCAGCATTTTGTTTTTTTATGGTTGAATAATATTCCCTTGTATGAATATACATTTTGCTTATCCATTCATCAGTTTATGGGTTGTTTCCAATTTTTGACTATCGTTAATAATACTGCAGTGAACATTTACATATAGGATTCTGCATGGGCATATGTTTTCATTTCCCTCTGGTGTATACTTAGGAGTGGAGCTGCTATGATAATCCTATGTTTATTTTGTTGAGGAGTGCCAAAGTGTTTTCAACATTGGCTGCACAATTTTATATTTTTATCGGCAATGTATGAAGGCTCTAATTTTTCTACATTCTCACCAACATTTGCTGTTACCTGGTTTTTGAATACAGCCATCTTAGTGGGTGTGAAATAACACCTCATTGTGGTACTGCTTGGCATTTTTCTAATGATTAAAGATATTGAACACCTTGGCCATTTGTTTATTTTCTTTGGAAAAATGTTCATTCAAGTTCTTTGCCTCTTTTAAAATTGGGTTATTTACCTTTTTCTTAACGAGTCACAAGAGGTCTTTATATATTATGGCTAAAAGCCCTCAGCAGATGTATATGATTTGCAAATGTTTTCTCTCATTCCATGGTTTGTCTTTTCACTTTCTTGATGGTGTCCTTTGAAGCACAAAAGTTTTAAATTTTAATGACATCCACTTTATTTTCTATTTTGTTGCTTATACTTTTAGTGTCATATCTAAGAAACTATTGCCTAATCCAAGGTCACAAGGCTTTACTCCCATGTTTTCTTTTAAGAGTATAATAATTTTAGCTTCCACATACAACACTATAATATATTTGGGTTAATTTTACATGGTGTAAGGCAGAGCTCCAAATTCATTCTTTGACGTATGAAAGGACTAATATTCTTAATATGTTAAGTGTACTTCAATAAGAAAAAGTACGAATGTGCCAATAATAAAATGGACAAGTGATAGTGAGCAGATAATTTCAACCAATTGATCTGTAAAAAAGATATCAACTTCAATAGTCAACAAAATGAAAACTAAAACAATGAGTGATTATTTATATTCAATAAGGTTGGCAGTAGTTTAAAAGATTGGGAAAATCCAGTGTTGAGGATGTGTGGGGATGTGCGCATCCCTGAATGTTTTGGTGGGAGCATGAGGGGCTCCGTATCGGAATGTAAGATGTCCTTACCCTTTTAACCTGAAGGTCCATTTCTGTGAATTCATTCTTTAAACAAGAAGTAGGCAACTGCATAGTGTATAAAAATTTAGGGTTATTCATAGTAGCAACAGTTTAAAATACCCTAAATATCTATTAATAAGGGAATATTTAAATTACAGTGTAGTTAGGCAGTAGAACACTATACAACTATTTAAAGTTATGGAACACACTAATATTTTCTGCATAAAAAATACATGGATTGTATATTAAAGGATAAAGATAAGCTATAGATAAAGCTTATTTTATATGCTTCTATTTTTGAAAAACAAAACCAGCAGGAGGGGTAGGCGTTAAAATATCCCAAAGTTTTCTTTCTTCTACACCCTCTAGGTACTATCAGAAATTGTTCTTCTTTAGTTGAGCCAAAATTAATTTTATTATCAGAAAACACTTAATCTTTGTTAAGAAAATCTAACCCCTGCAAAACTTCAATATGATCCCACATGAGGCATGTGCACACATAAACATACCCCATCTTCCTTCCTCTCCAAAAAAAGCAAGAAAGAAAACTGGTCCATTATTTAGTATTGGACCCAAACCTTATTTTTATCTCTATTACAGATTTGGATATTTTAAGGAAGGTTTTTGTGTGTGTGTGTGTGTGTGTGTGTGTGTGCCATAATTATCTAGCTAATTATATTAATTTTGTACTTTATTTTATAAAAATGTAGGTTCAAAGAGTAGAAGGCATATTTCATAGGCATCACTTCTCCCTGTAAGAAGTTTCTGGAAATAGTCACAAAGTGTGTCACTTTATAATGGGCTCTTTTCTCATTTTCTATAGGAATAGTGATATACCTGAAAGTTTAAATAGCTGACCAAAAATGTGTTATGTTATTTATACTTATGGCATAAATAAGAGCTATAGCCAATATCATAAATATGCAAATATGGGCCTTGATATTTACTTTAAACAGCAAAATATTTCATGTCCTATTAAAAAATCATAAAAATATTTTATTGATTAGACAAAAGGCCCCATGGTACTATAAAATGAATGTATAGCCTGCAAAAGTACAATTCCAACGTGACATAAATGACAGTTAGCTAAAACTAATGGGCTAGCTATAGTAAATATTAAACACTTGATTGACAATATGTATGCCTGTTTTAGAATTTAGAAATTTTGTTGGAGGACTATGTCGATAGATCATGTCCTTTTTGAAAAACTTGTACATGGAAATTTGAAATAAGAATGATTTTGTTCTTAATAATAAATTCATGGAGCTGTATTCAAAATCCTTCCATTTATCCTTTTCTTTAAAGACACACACATTGCATCACAATCAGTTTTTGAAAGTGTTGGCAAACATTCTGCTTTAAGAGGGTGATTGCAAAGTAGAAGTAACCTGAATTTTCTTGCTTTTCCTCTGTTTTCTTTTCTCCCCCAAACATTTCCCTTTCTTCCTACCTAATTGATGCTCAATGCAAGGGGGCAATTTGAACTTCACGTTTAGGTATAGCTTGGAGGGAAAGCCACTATTCTCTGTGGCTGGTAGCTTAGGTTTCCGGGATTTGGTTTGCTTATCTGTTAATAAAAAGAGTGCCAAGTATCTGAGCTCTTTTTTTTAAAGGTAATTTGGTGTGGTAGAAAGGACACTGCATAGAGACAAATAAAGCCGGGTTTACATCCCAATTACACTTCTTAATAGCTGTTTAACCTTGGAAAAGTTATTTTAATTTGATGAGTTTTAAATTCCTCATGTATAAAATAGGAATCATATCAATATATAATATCAATAATATCATAGGGTTGTTAAAGACTTAAATGAGAAAACATAGACAAAGCTCTTAGCATAGTGCTTGACACTTAGCAGGCTTGCAATAAATATTAGTTCTGGTGCTCTTTTACCTAAATCCTATGATTATACAGAACTTAGTTTCAGAGATGAAATATAGGTGCTCATTGAACTATGTTAAATGAAAAGGAAAGTGAAATAAAGGCCTTTGAAATGCTGGCATAGATATGCCCTTCTAATCTTCACTGGGATGGGTACAGAGTACATGTTCAATAAATTGTATAGATACTTAAGATAAAAAAGCAATTTAGGAATTATTCTTTGTTCACGTTCTCCATCTTTTATAATCATAATCAGTCTACCTTTGCTCTCAGAGGCATTTTTATTTTTTTAATTTTTAAAAAAATTTTAAAAATTATATTTTATTGACTATACTATTACAGTTGTCCCAGTTTTTACCCCTTTGCCTCTCTCCACCTGTGCCCCTACTCCCTCAGGCAATCCCCACACCATTGTTCGTGTCCATGGGTCATGCGTGTAAGTTTTTTGGCTACTCCATTTCCTGTACTGGATTTTACATTCCCATGGTTATTATGTAACTACCAATTTGTACTTCTTAATCCCCTCACCTCTTCACCCATTCCCTCATATCTCCCTCCCATCTGGCAACCATCAAAATGCTCTTGTATCCATGATTCTGTCTCTGTTCTTCTTTGCTTAGTTTGTTTTTTAGATTCAGTTGTTGATACATATGTTTTCTTTTTTTTTTTTGCCATTTTATTATTTATAGTTTCGATCTTCTTTTTCTAAGTAAGTCCCTTTAACATTTCATATAATAATGGTTTGGTGATGATAAACTACTTTGGTTTTTTCTTGTCTGGAAAGCTCTCCATCTGCCCTTCGATTCTAAATGATAGTTTTGCTGAGTAGAACAGTGTTGGCTATAGGTTCCTGCTTTTCCTGATTTTAAATATTTCTTGCCAACCCCTTCTAGCCTGCAAGGTTTCTTTTGAGAAATCGGCTGACAGTCTTATGAAACTCTCCTGTAGGTAATCAACTTTTTTTCTTTTGCTGCTTTTAAGATACTCTCTTTATCTTCAACCTTTGGCATTTTAACTATGATGTGTCTTGGAGTGGGCCTCTATGCATCCATCTTGTTTGGGATTCTCTGTGCTCCTTGGACTTGTATGTCTATTTCTTTCACCAAATTAAGGATGTTTTCTTTCATTATTTTTTCAAATAGATTTCCAATTTCTTGCTCTTTCTCTTCTCTTTCTGGCACCCCTATGATGTAAATATTAGAACACTTGAAATTGTCTCAGAGGCTGCTTATACTATCCTCATTTTTTTGGATTCATTTTTCTTCTTGTTGTTCTGATTGGTTGTTTTTCGCTTCCTTATGTTCCAAATAATTGATCTGATTCTCGGATTAATCCACACTACTGCTATTTCACTATAAATTGTTTTTTATTTCAATTAGTGTGTCCTTCATTTCCAACTGGATCCTTTTTATGCTGCTGAGGTCCTCACTAAGTTCCTTGAGCATCCTTATAACCAGTGTTTTGAACTCTGCATCTGATAGATTGCTTATCTCCATTTTGTTTAGTTCTTTTCTTGGAGTTTTGATCTATTCTTTCATTTGGGCCATGTTTCTTTATCTTCTCATTTTGGCACCCTCCCTGGGTTTGTTTCTATGTATTAGGGAGAGCTACTATGACTCCCTGTCTTGGCAGTGTGGCCTAATGTATTAGGTGTCCTTTAGGGTCCAGTGGCACAGTCTCCTCCATCACAAACCTGGGTACTCAAGGTGTGCCCTTCATGTGGTCTGAGTACACTCTCCTCTTGTAGTTGAGACTTGATTGCTGTTAGCAGGTCAATGCGAAGGGTTTACCCAGGCCAGTCAGCTGCAAGGACCAGCTGTGATCACTGACCACCAACCTCTGCCCTCCATGCAGAATCAGCTGTGTAGGGGTGGGATGGTAGTGCTCCGATGTGGTCTGTAGATGTCCACTGGGTGCACAGGCTCTGGGGTTTCCTGGGTGATGCAGGCCAAGATCAGCCCCCACCTATGTTCTGCCCAGGGCCACCCTGCCTGAGCTATAAAGCAATCTGAGGTGGCTGCTACTTGTGCTGGACTTGGAGGTTCCTAGATGAAGCCAATCTGTGATCCATCACTGGCTGCTGCTAGTGCAGGGTTTGAGACCACTTAGCAGGAGATATGAGGGCTGCAGGCTCACTGAAGCTGGTTATTGTTTGAGAGGATTTAGGAATTCGTGAAGCATGAGCCAAGACAAATTATTCACATGGAGAAGCCACTGGTAACAGTTTTGGTGGGCCGGTATGTTGGGTGGGATGGAGCTTCAGCAGATCTCCTGGGCAGGGCAGTGTTAGTCCAGTTGATGGATATGGCACCCACCTGCCTGGTTTGTTGCTCTGTGGTGGGGAAGTGTTCAGAAAAGAGACAATGAACTCTTCCCACTTTTCTGTCTGGGATAAAGCTGTCCCCCAGCTCTCACCTTGATGCCAGACACTTCAATTCTTCCCTATATGCCACTGGTGCCTTTCAAGCTGCTATCCTGGTGCTGGGGCTCAGAGGGAATGAGTCTGAGTAGGTGAGTCTGTGTGTGGGTTCTTTAAGAGGAACTGCTTGGGACTTCAGATGTTTCTTCCACTGACTCAATCCTCGCTGGTTTTTGCAGCCAGAAGTTATGGGGATTTGTTTTCCTGGCACTGACTGGAACCCTGGGCTGGGGACCTGGTATGGGACTGGGACTCCTCGCTCCCAAGGTATCCCTCCTGAATTTTTATCCACCACACGTGTTCTGTGTCTCCATGTCTCCTACCCATCTGGATGGATGTAGTTTCTTTAATTCCGCAGTTGTCAGACTTCTATTCAACTCAACTTCTGACGGTTCTGAGTGATGATTGTTCTGTAGTTTAGTTGAAATTTTGATGTGGTTGTGCAAAGAGTCGAGCCATGTTTACCTATGCCTCTTCCTTGACTAGAAGTTTCCTCACAGGCATTTTTAAACTTAAGTTTATTAAATGATACAATGGAGAATGTTGCAGCCACTGCTTTGGGGATGGTGGTAGGCTGTAACTGGGCCTGTGAAGCCATGTTGTTGGGAACCTAGTTTGTTTCTACTTTATGGGAAGCCAGTCAGTGTAATATATTGTGCCAACTTTGATAGATAGTAATTACATGGGATGTTGCATTGACAAAAATGCTGTGGCTGCAGGAGGATGCCCCGGAAAGAGTACTGCGATTGATTAATTATGCCTGCTATGGGCGCAACAAAAGAGCCTAGATGCCTGTGCACCACGTATTTCTACCTCGTATACATGAATCAGCCACACCAGAGAAGAAATGGAGGAAGGGAACAAATAACAGGTGATTTCCAGACAGGAAGGGAATAATCAAGTTTATAAATGTTTCTCATTTAGTAGACTCACATTTTTACGTTTCATCTATATCAAAAAAATTTTCATTTCCCTCTTGAGAAGTTTTCCCTGGTAGGAAGATTTTAGTAGCCATGCTATAAAGAAATCTTAAGAGAGTTTTATTTTTATTGCTATAGGCTTTGCAGTAGAAGTGAAGAGCATTTATAAAATTTTGTTCTTGCCATTGGAAAGTTTGATCATTTTGCCTGTTAAATAATGTCCAAGCTTACACTGGCCTTCTTTTTCTCATTTCTCATCTCTTCCATTGGCTACATAAAGAGGGAGGCAGAACACCTAAAAGAGCTTGTATTTAAATGTTTATTGACCATTCTCCACTTCACCATGAGCACTCTTCAAATGTGAAACTTCATGGATTGTGCACAAAAATATGTAATCCCAAAGGGACCTCAGTAAACCCATATTTTAATAATGGGAAATGGCTATTTTGAGGGAAAATTTAAAACTGCACATAGTACCTACAGCCTTGTTAAAGATTAAGTGATATCTGGTAGAATCAGCTGAATATTTAACAGCTTCTAGAGGTCTTCTATGGCTAAGTCTATGGCTAAGTCTCCTATTTTACCGGTAGGAAAACTGAGGCCCGGGGAATTTAATGATCCTTTTACTTTAGGGAGTTAGGTAAACACCGTGTTGAAATGGAACCGAAGTCTCTTGAGACGCAGTCATAGCATTTTCTACTCAATACTGCCCCTGAAAAGAGCTGTCAGAAAGAAGATGGTAAGTATATGTACTAAGGGTATACGTGTATGTATTAGAGGCTTCTCTAAGAGAAAGGGTAAGTAGGTCGAATTTCAAAAAGGAAGAAGGTTTAGTTAGTGATAGACATAAAATTAGACTAATTAGAATTCATCTCAAATCAGCAGAGCTTCTCAATAGGAGGAAGAGAGATTTTGAAAGAGATTGACTGACAATTGAAAAATAAACAATGGGCTAAAGCTGTTTTGGAGTCTGAATTCTAAGAAATATAATTTATTGGGTTATCACCTGAAAATTATTAAAAGCTAGACGTACAATAGGCTCAACCTTGGAATCCAATGATTATTAGTCAATAAACAACCAATGGGGAAAGGTTGCCACAGCCTTTGCTAGTGGGAGAGGAGAAGAAGCAAGGGGTGCTAACAAACCATCACTGCAGGCACTCTGGGTGTCCTGAGAAGTTCTTAAAGGGGAGTTCAGGGAGCAAAGCATGGCAGGACTTGCTCTTTTTAGGAGAGCAGGATAACTGCTAAGCCTCTGGCGGCAGACCAGGATACCCCTGTGAACAGACCTGCCCTTCCTGTGCTCCTCTGCTGAGGCAGTGCGGAGAGATCCTCAGGACCTCACACCCCATTCCCTTGTTTCCTGCAAGTTCACAGATACGCATTGTCCTTGCCTTTCCTGCACAAAGGAAAACTGGTCAACACATCCTCCTGTGTTCTTTAAAAGCTGGGTCTGCCGTGAGAGTGAGGAGAGCAGGAAACAGGTCCTTTTCCCAATTTGATAATTTTACAAAATGTATTAGGCACTTATGAAGTGCCAAGCAAAGTGTACCATGACATAGTGATATGGGCCTGGGTAGGACTTACAAGATGATGGTGACGATTGTCATGATGAAGATGATATGATGATGATGGTAATAGCAGTCTCCATGTACTGTATATACGTATATATACAGTGTGTGTGTAGGCAGTCCCTGCAGCATGATTCAGATGCCAGGTCTGCCATTACCTATGTGTCTTATAGAAAATAAATGATTTGAGTCTCAGTTTCTTATGTGCAAAATGTGAGTATTAATCCCACACTGTTGGGTTGGGGTAAAGTGTCTTTTTTAGCACTTAGCCTCCAAGAAGCTGCAGAGCAGATGTCAGGTCCTTAACACTGCCTCTGTCCTTTCTTTTCATTTTGGCAGCAAGGAAGTCACTTGGAGCTTTTGCCAAGTTTTCTTACCACAGAGAGACCCTCTCTTGCTCCCCCTCCCCTCCTTCTAAAAATAACTGCTGAGAGTTGCAGTCCTTGAGAGCTATGTCTAAAGTGTGTTGTTCAGGCTGAGAGAAACCCCTGGAAGTCCCTCCTCCCTCTTGAACTTAGCAAGAGAACTCGTTCCCCAGGAGACTTTCAGAATTTCAGCAATAGACAACTTTGACTTCTGGAGATGAGCAGAGACTGTCTGACTTCCAACCAACACTTAGAGTAGATAATATGACCTGCTGGATTCGAGTCATCTAAAGAGACTTTGGACTGCCAACAAGTTTTTAAGTTCCTAATAAAAGTGAGCTTGGGTCATCTTCTTAACCCGTCAACCATCAACTGTCATCAAGAAAGCACACTGGAGGTGATCGAAGAGAAGACTTCTCCTGTGTTAAGGAAGCATGTTGTTTCCTAGCGGGTAGAGGAGAGAATTGAACGTGTCGAGATGTGTGCACTGCTGTGAATATGTATGTTCCTTCTTGCAACAAATGCTAGAAAATGTGTCCTAAACTATCAATGGCCTGAATGTAACAACACATTGCTAAATATATACTGGATATACTTACTGGGTGTACTGGACATGCTGATGGCTTTCTGGTTACAAAACTGTCAGCTTAGCTTATCACGGATCAATAACTCATTACATGTTCCAGAATATACAGAATCCAATATGAGTCAACTTGCTGTCACATCCAGGCATTCAAATCCCACACCAGTATGGGTCTTCAGTCATGTGACCCTTTATTTTTTCTTCCCATATTGGCTTTGGGGATTAAAATACATTTTATATTTTGTTAGGTAGGAAAATAATAAATACTAAGCTTAGATTTCATTTGGAGATGTTGACAGGTAAAGGGAAGGCATCACATGCAGATGAGAATTATGAACTTTATTTAACAAGCCCTGTACCTTTGTGTGTGTTGCGGGGCGGGGGTGGGGGCGGCGGGCAGGGAGCAACTGCACGTGTGCACAACTCCTCTCTTTCCTAGTTAGAACTTATCAGGGTTTCCATAATTCAAATTAGCAAATCTTTTCCAGCTGATTTTAGCTGAGACCATTCTTGGCATCTGTCAAGGGAATGAAGATATCCAAATTGTCTCTCCATTGTTTACACCATAAACTATTGGAGGCTGCAGTACAGCTTCATCGAAGGGAATATAATTTACGTGGCTGTGCTAGGAAGATTCTTAAAAGTAAACAGGGACGGGAGCACCTTG
This sequence comes from Mormoops blainvillei, assembly GCA_004026545.1. Lineage (NCBI taxonomy): Eukaryota > Metazoa > Chordata > Mammalia > Chiroptera > Mormoopidae > Mormoops > Mormoops blainvillei. The sequence continues at coordinate 747 of PVJD01006394.1, read as the reverse complement.
TCTTTTATTTTTTTTCCTTTTCTGCGTTTGAAAAAATAGATTTGGGTTTGGCATCGGTATTGCCCATCCGCTTGAGCCCACAGAAGTTTGATTTACATTTGGATACAGATGAGGAACTTCATTAAGTCGTGCCCACCAAACAAGCATTGACCACCTAGTGGTTAGGCAATCTGCTTGTCTGAGTAACTTAGGTTTTAAGTCCTGAGGGCATATGCCAGGCACGGTGTTACCATTTAATGAATAAATAATCTTCATCAATATTAACTTTAATTTTTGCCTAAGACAACGCCCTGCTCTGTCGAGTTCCCGGGCTCTGCATCCTCTCCCTGGTACTGACATATATTCCTGCTATCTCAGTAATTGTGACACGTACTCTAAATGAATACAGATGTATTTTAATCACCAACCTTCCCTGCCATGATTTTTTGTCTTTGTCACTTTCCTATAAAAAGGATTCCGACTTGAGAAAAGCTGCCGTACTCTGCTCGGGCCCTGCTGACAAACATAACTTGCAGTTGACTGGCCACAACAGACACATGCATTGATCTTTTCACAGCTGGGTTGTTTGTATTCATGTGAGCCTAGGAAAAAATATTGCCATTTGTATCAGGTGAGTGAACGCACAGCTCCACCTCAGGCCTGTAAACTACAACAGGGAAATTGATGGAGACAGCAGGAGGCTTGGGCTTCACCCGAGCAGCCCCTGACTTAGCTGGAGAGGCACATGTGAGCAGGACAGGGGAGAGG